>JACDOX010000146.1:431719-567427 GCA_014549065.1 Cardinalis cardinalis
AAAAAAAAACACAAAAACCAAACCCCCGAATAAGCAAGCCTGAGATTACACTACAGGTAACATGAGAGGCTTTACACTGTGCGTATCCTGGTGAGCACTTTTTCTTTGGAGACGCCTGTGGCAGCCTGTAGATCATCTCACACATGCAATGAGCATGAGGATCCACAAACCTCTGTAAAATCCATCGAAAAATGGCAACACCTCTTCCCTAACAGGCTGAGCTGCCTGGAGGGCTGAGCCACATAACATCCCTGAGCCATCCAGCCTCCAAAGACCGGGAAAGCATCTTCACTCAGTGATTTCACTCATCCTTCTCAGCTCTCTAGCAGGGAACTGAATTCTCACATACTATGTGAAAGCCTTACAGAGCACTAAGTAATGAGAAAAATGCAGTAATTTGTCTATTGAAAATCCAATTAGTTTAAGCCAATATTTATCAGATCACTCTCCTTAAAACATTTTACTTCAATTTTAAATGAGTTACACTAATTTGGATTGGACCGTCCTTCTCTAATGAAACTGCCAAGCCTTTCAGATGCTTTAATTCATTTCCAAACACAGTGGAGTCCCATAAAACAAGCAGAAAGAGACTGCTAAATGTACGTGGGGTTGCAGTGCATTAAAACAAACTAATGTATCGAGTGACAAAACATAATGAATGCTTTTACAGGGGGAGGAGCTGAGGCTGAGGTCTGAAGGGGCACACTGCAAAGCGGGCAGCCAGCCATCTGTCGACCGGGATCTCCTTTGCATCCTGCTGCAAAAGCAGCTTCTGCATTAGAGCTCTGCCCAGCTCCCCACCGTCCACTCGAGGCATTCCCGGCTACTGTCGTTTACTGACTCGGTGGGGATGCACATCCCATAATCCGAGCAGAGGATTGTGAAAGAGCCTCTGATTATTTGTTTAATCATCACGACCTTATCATTTGTGGTGAACAGCACAAAGAAGCAGGTAGCTGCCAGAACCCAGGACATCCCTCTATCTGTCCTGGATGGCTTAAGCCCCTGCCAGGGGGCTCAGAGACCTTGGCACAGAACCCAAGACCRCTGTGCCTTTGATTTTGACCCATGGAAAAAATTACATGCCATATGAGGAATTACATGCCACGAAAGTTTGAATAGAATGATAGTTAGTTTGTCACAGGGTGAAAAGTAGAATTTTGAGGTTTTTAGAATGAGGGCTCGGGGTCCCAAGATGGAGGAATTTGGGCATGCCTTGTCCTTCTTCTTTCTTCTTAGCCTCCATCTTTTGGGTGATGTTGGCACTTATGGATTGGTTTAGAGTAGAAACACACTGTCTAATATAGGTGATAGGTATTGGAAAATTACTGTAAATAATGTACATGTAGTTTTTAGTATAAAAAGATAACATTGCCATGGGGATGGGCAGTGTGCCTTAACCTGACCTGCTAGACAGACCTCGGCGGGTCAGAGAAAGAATGTTATAAATAAGCAGAAAATAAACAACCTTGAAAACCAGAACAGAAGAATCCTGATTCCTTCTTCAGCTGCCAGGTTGGGAAAAAGAGACTCTCTAACACATCTTGGGGTCATCATGACCACAGAGACTCCGAGAGGTAGGCACAGAAGAAGGTGCCACAGCAGAGCCGGCCGTGCAGCAGGCAGGGCAGGGAAGGGACAGCCCCGTCAGGGCGCTGCCGCTTCCTGCGTCCCGCTCCCGGCCTCTGCCGAGCCCAAAACAATGCCTCCATCGGAGCAAACATCCTCACTCGCAAAGGGGAGGGATACGACTTGCAAAGGCATTGTTTGCAAATATCCAGCTCGCTCAGCATCCAAAAGGGGCTGACATTATGTTTTCCACAGATTCATTTGCATAATAAATAATATAAGCACCAGGTATTACATGTATCAGGTATTACCTAGATACACAGCACTGCACACCACTGTGTATCTAGGTTCTCCAAACTGATTTTTGTGTGCCTTAGGCTTCTTTTGGACAATCATCTATGAACAAAAACTGAAAATTCTTTCCTTTTGAGAGCAGGGCCCAAAAAACTAGGTGAGAAGCACTGGGACTGAGGGAAAAGGGAATCCGCGAAGGTATGGGTGGATGCTACCACAGAAGAGAAGACACCAAAAGGAAAGATGACTATGTGGTGAGCAGGTTAAGATGGCAGAAAGAAGAGATGGAGCAGAGTAAGAAAACAGAACGAGGAACATCAGGGATCCTATAACACTTTCATTAATTACATATTGATTTTCTACTTGTGTTTACATTTATGTTGCGTGAGGATACATCAGTAATTTTGCAGATTTAACTTTGCCATTGCCACCAGGCATACATACTGCATTCTCTTCATCTTTTGTGTTACCCTAAAAAGCCCAGGAACAATCTTTCCCTGACAAACATAGTTTCCAGCAGAATCTGGATGAAATTCTGCACCTTATCCACTCTTCCTTTTTACCTGCGGTCACTGAATGCCCTTTATCCATGAATATTACACTTTTTATCTCCTCACAGGAGGTTTTAGGATGCTTGTAAGTACAAGGTGGCTGCATGAGAGGTGGCAACACTCCTGTGATGTACTTATGTGAGTGCTGTGTTCTTTCTAGTGGGTTTTGAGTGTTCACCTGACAAACCAGGAAAATGTATCAAAAAAAATTATTTCCTGCATGACACATTCTTTCTACCTCTCTCACAGTTCCCTTCTACCCCTGGTGCCCCTCCACATTGCAATGCACATCACTGCTGTCAGAGCAGCATGAAAATGTATGCAGGTACAACACCGGCCTTTTACAACTGTCTGAGCCAAAGGTATTAATCATCAACTGGGATTTGAAAATCATAACCAGGAGACAGCAGTCGCGACAGCTCTGCAGCATAATGACAAAATATGCAGAGCAACGTGGAAGAGGAGAACACACTCTGTGTCTTTTAGTCTCTGTGCAATTGAGAGGTATGTTAATAAGCATGTTCATTTGAATGGCTTTTATTGTAACAAAAATTTTCTTGCTCCGCTGGATTTTTTTTATTATATTCCTGAGAGTAATAACATTAATCAATGCACTTCTACATGGCACTGTCAAGGTAAAAGCATATCCTGAGTGAGCCTGCCTATCATGGAGCCACTAGTGAATGCTTCAAGACTGATCATGGGCTGTGAGATCACATATTCCCCACACAAGAAAGTGCATAAACACACACATACACAATTTTTCATAAATTATTAGATAGCATAGGCGTGGTGGAGGAGAATAACTATTTCTTTAACTCAAAGATTTATGCCAACATTTCATGCAATCTGTTGAATAATAGGACTCTCCWTAAGATAACTTTCCTTTGAATAATACATGGGCTAGAAAAACTACATTTAAATGAAAATGCATGACCTGGGTTTTTAGTCACTTTGTGTGACAGTAGCAAAGGTAAATTTTCAGCAGGGCTTCTTTTGAGGTGGTGTATGTGCACAGAGCATGTGGTGAGCTTCCACCTCAAATGCAGGTACCAGACCTTGAAGAAATGGTATCAACATCCCTGTTATCTGCGCCACCAGCACTCTTTGGCAGTTTCACAGTGTCTACACACCCCCACACATAAATATATGCTTGAGACTTCTGGAGTTGGGACGGAATAAGTTACATAAGAAAAGCTGACCTTTGGAAAGACAACCCACATCTCCCAGCACACAAGCCCTGAAGGCCAGTGCTGTTCTGAGCCCACCAGCCCGAGCCCCAGGAGGCTGAGGGGTGCTCATCCCAGCAGCTGCCTGTGCCTCACTGGAGCCAGGGCTGGAGGAGTGACCTGGGAGAGTTCAGGCCGGGAACTGCTCTGGCAGCCTCGCCCTGTCCTCGCATTACCCCTCGGGCTTGCCAGCGATGATGACAGCTTTGCTCCCTTTGAACTGTCTGACAGAGCACGAGGGCTGACTTCAGCTGGCTCCTGTGCAAGGCAGAGCGCGCCGTGCCTGCACCACAAAAATCTCTGGGAGCTCAGCTATTGACTGCGAGGGCTGCTGCACCAAGCCCCTTGGAGCGGCTCCTTGTATCACCAACTCGAGAAACAGGCTGTGGTTTCCTTTAAGAGCCATTAGAGAGCGTTACATAGTTTTGTGTCTAGAACTAAAGTGCTGGTATCTAATACAAACCCAAAACTTAATCACAGAATACGTTATATTTATCTATGGCTAAAACTTGCTCAATTAGACTTTTCCAACAAACACGACAAGTATTACGCAGCACAAAAACACTCAGCTGAGGACAGCATTTTTGCCACCAAGCAGAGGAAAGCATAAATCTTAAAAATTAAGAGCCTCTTGAGATATGAAAATACCTTAATTCCATGTGGTTGTCCAAACAGTTGTTGCAACATGAGCTCTTTTATTTCATACTTACAAGGGTCACTGCTTACTGATTTAACGGTAGAGTCCACCCCGTTTTTCTTCTTCCTAATTTCTGTTTTGCTCCAGCTCTGCTTATTGTTGCACTTGGCATTAGGAGCTGTGACAATTGTTTCTCATACAAACTGCAGTTCACACATTTGCAGTTCTCTTCCCTATATAATACCATGACAGCTACCTTGGAAAAAAAAATAAAATGTAGCTTATTGGTTGAACGTCACTCGTTCCAACACCATCATTGCAGGATAAAAATAAAAACTCCAAATGCTAGATGTCTTCATTTTAGCATCTGGAAAACATGTGCATTAGGAAGTTTAGACATATTCCAAAAACAATAAACAAACACTGCCAAGTTCTTTCACTGGCCTACAGTAAAAGCCAGCACAGAGGAAAGATATCCCATGCTTTAAATCCCAACTATCCCATCTAACTCAGGCTTTGAATATTTAATAGTAAGTTAAACTTGTCTCTAAATCTATACCTTTGCACAATAACAAACTTCAGTAACTTATTGCTAATAAAAATATATCCCATTTGTAATATTTATTTATAAAATACCAATTACATGTACAAAAGCCTGAAGCTTAAAACTGAAGCTGCTCATGCTGCTTATGAAACTGAGGGCTAAATGTGCTCCAAAGCAATAGGATACCTTGCCAAATTCTGCTGGCCACTCTGCCCCTCCCTACTTGGAAAAAGTTTAAGTGGGGGAAAAAGGGCCGTAGCTCTGCCTAGAGATATGTTGCAAGGGATTGATAAGGTTTGGGATTTGTTTTTCTTTTTTAAAATGCTGTTTTAAACTTCATCCTTTTTTTCTTCAGCATCTTTTTTTTTTCTTCAGCCTCTTCATCTACAGGCAGTTTATTGGGACTGTCCACTTTGTTGGTTTCTATCTCCTGCCTAAAACAATAAAACTGTAATTTCTTGAAATTCTTTTTGAGTAACTAGAACAGCCAACATGAAAAGCTTTTCCTATCTCTCTGTTAAAAACAGAGGTGGTATGCTGTTGCAGTTGGGCTTTCTAAATTCTCTTTTTAWTTTTTTTTATTGTTGTGTTCAAGATACAATGCCTGATTAGTGCAAGAAGGACTTATGTTACATGCTGCTAAATCCATTGAAGCAATAGCTTTCCAGTAGTGATGGCATAGTATGTTATGATATAGTTATGCTTCTTATCTGCTGGCTGTTCCATTTCTGTGTATACAGTGCCATATGAACTATTAAAAGCTCTCTACATTTTATTACATGCACGTTGCCATGATATTTACATTCTGCATGAAAAGAGGGAGAACAGCAATGTGGAAAGTGGTCATGAGTTAGGAGCAGAAGTTCATCTCTGGTTAGGGAAAAGCCACTGTACATTAACCACGTCTTGTAAAGGCTGTGATAGCCTGGGAACCACTACCTTCTCCTCATGAAGTCTCTCACAGATATTAGGGACAGCAGCAATATTGGAGACTCTCATATTGGAGACTGGGTTGGATTTAAGGCAGAATAAAACACTGCCCTGGTGGAAATAAATACTGGAGTAAATCAAACCTGGTATAAACATTACATGAATGATGACTGCATTTACTTATGATTCCAGCCACTCCCCACTGGCTGAGAGCACCCCTGCAACAGCCTGACCCTGAGCATGCCAAACAAGCCTTGGCACAGGCCCAGCTTCACAGGTCTACATTTCTTGTCTGACTGAAATTCAACATGCACTAGTATCAAGGGGATGAAGAGGACCTGAGGAGCAGGGTTAGATGGCTGCAGTGTTCAGATACACAGCTGAAGGCTCAGTTTACCCAGTCCCAAGTGGTGGTACTAGAATTTCTTAACATTGGCTGCAATGTGCTGGCAATGCCTGCCACCAGTGGCTGCCCACAGGCATCATACAAGGACCAGTCATGCCCTGTGGCTCCTGTTGTGAAAGACAGTCAACAAGTAATAAAGCAAGGTAACCACAGAGTTTCAAAAGGGAGCCCCCCATCTCATTTCACTCCTGGAATGCAGGTATGGCCTTGTTGCACTATGTCATTTATATGTTGCAATAATTGGCTTGTGACATTTCCATTCCTCTTGGAAGAAGTTGGTGACAAGCTGTGTGTTAAGTGGCCTTGTGGCTATGGCAGTAAGTGGCACCAAGTAGAAATTTTTATACATTCCAGTTCAGAAAAAGAAGACTCAATGTGCATCTAGAGGCATTAGCTTAAACAATTCAGGAAAGCAAATATCCTCTTTTCATCTCCAAGTATAGTTCCTAGACAAAAGAAAAAAATTCTCAAGAGTGACATTATGAGAAAGAAATTTTTTAAAAATAAAATTTCAGCCCAAACTCAAAAGCTATAATCTAGATCTGGCAAAAGTTGTCTTCCATTTTTCTTCCCCAGCTCTAAAAGTTTACTTTGTGAACACAAATATTTGTTGAAAGTGCCTTGTCTCAGTTAGTGGTATGCTTTTCAGTTTTTCACAGGCAGTTTTTACAACACCATTTATACCATTGACCTTGGCCTGAAAAATAAATACAGGCCATATCCATCCAAGTAGACTATAAACTCTGCTAACCAACTTTACAGCTTTTAAATCCTATTAGGCTCCTTTATACAGTTTAAAGCCCCTCTAAGGCATTTATCCCCATGAATATACTTGTGTATGCATGGAAGGTAAAAGGGTTTGTCTGGAGAAGAATTTGGTTCTTTAGTGACCTTGCAAGTTCCTGACACGTCAGGTCAGAAATTTGACATGCCAAGTAAAATCAAAATTCTGATGTTTCAGGATTCCTAAACAATGAATTTAGGAATTATACTGGCCAATATAGTGTTTTCTCAGATCTGTTGATTGATAACACACAAACACCACAATATGATGTAGATTCCTTACACCTTTTYTAATGGTAGAGAGATTATAAAATAGATATATCACCTCAATTTACTATGATGAGATCTGCTTTCATGTCACATACCTAAAAAACCCTATTMATGGTCTATTGTTCCACAAGCACATGCAGTAAGCCTGATTTTTAAACAAAAAAAAAAACTAACAAAAAACACAAACAAAAAAAAGTGAGCCCCGTGTAAAAAAAGCTAAATTCCACTGATTTTACTGGGGATGGGTGGGGAGAAGGAAGGTTCTACAAAAGAAGTGGCACGGTGCCTCAATAAAGATAGCAAAATCAGCTTAATAAACTCTCTTCATTTTATGTTTTCTTTGTGGTTTTTTTCTTTTTTTTTTCTTTCCAAGAGCTAATAACTTCAAAACCAAAATAAGAATAACCCAGTCCACCTCTGGGTTCAGCAGTTCCAATGTGCATATATGTACCTTAGTAAGTGCAAGTCCTGGTTTAATTCTTAAACACAATTAGTTTTTATTTAGTTTTAACATTTGACAACTAAGTCTTTTCTGAAGGGAGGCTTTCTTTTATACCAGACTATGCTCTTTCTATTTTCTAAACATTCTGGTTCTTTAAGAAAATGTAACGATAAGTAGCAGAAAGAAACACATAGTCATTAATAGCATAAATACCAAAGCATAAATTAAATATAGCCAGTTCTAAAATGTAAATAGACAGCAAAATGATTATTCAAAGAGCTGAAAGTATAAGCTTTCTCTTATTGGTAACATGCTGTGGTTATGATAGGTACTGTCACTAGATTATACTGCATGTTGTGGAATTCATATGCATAGACATATGTAATATTTCTTCATGAAACTCCCAAACAAGGAAGTTAGAATACAATAGTAGTTTGTAAACATCACCAACTCATAAAGAGAAACTGTTGTGTAAAGTTCACATACCAATTAAACCAGAAGACTACCAAACTTGCTAACACAAGCTGTGGCTTGAAAAGAGTACACTAAGCACCCAAGTTTTACAGCCACTGTTGCTGGGGGAAAGAACTGAGTTCATTGTCCAGAGTTACCTGGGATAGATACTACAGACAAGTTGTGTTACAATACAACATTGGTATTTATACTCAACTTGGTATTTATACTCAACTTGGAAATTTGACTCAGGAAAAGTTAATGTGGAGCAGGGTCATCACAAAGCTTTTCCCAAGAGAAGCCACAGACAAAGGGAAAAAAGTGTCCTGGTCTGCCTGCATGACTTTCCAAGAAGCTGGGACTTTCTTTAGGGCTCACTTTCTTGCAGAATTTTCACAAGCTTAACTCTGAGTAACTACACATCTTTGTGACAAAAGGCTTAACATTTACCACTTAAATTAGATTTATTTACAAACACAAGTAATTATATAATGGTGATGATGATTATTGTTATTATTTCATCATAAGTGTTTTTCTATTGTCTGTCCTTGAATAATAAGCATATGTGGTTTGCAGATCACTTTGCTGGTGGACCACTCTGCTGACAGAACATTATGCAAGGAATAACCAAATTCCACCATGAAACCAAAATTTTGGGTTACCAAAAAAATAGTTAACAAGATTGGCAAGAGTCAGGGCAACAGGTTACTCTAACCCAATCCCAGAGAGGAGGAGCTCTATAGTGAGGAGAACCATAAAAAAAAGTGTAGAAAGAGATAACGTCAAGAAACTTTGCTAAAGACATTGAAACTACAAGGAAATCGTATTACTTTGTAATGCAAAATACAACTAAGAAAATTCTAGAAAAGACAAAGAAGTCTGCAGATCCTTTTGATTGGTAAATGGGCTCCAGACAAAATCTATGGATTTAATTTAATGCAGGAATTACTTTTTTAAATTCTCTTGTATAGACAAATCAGCCTTTTCACAATGATTTTCCTTAGCTTAAAACACATGTAAAACAAAATACAAAAATTTCTTCCTAATCTGTGGCTTTGATGAAAGATGAACTAGTGTGGCTGCTGCTGAGGTTGTATGCCTTTAAATCTTTGGTGCTGATGTAAAAGTATGTGCTCACCAGTCTGATGTTTTTAATAATTGTCAGCACAGTGTCACTGGACTTATATACATCTTGATGAGAAAGTACTAAAACAGGAACTCTGCTTCTGCTTCTTAATCTGTTGTACTCGCATCAAAGCCAGACTCTATATAAACAGGAAACTGGAATGGGCCTGATAATGTATCACCCACAGCACTGAAGCTTTAAAGGAGACTGGGCAGACAAACAGAGCTACAGCCATTTTTGCATTTGCACTGATAAAACAGTCATTCCCCAGCAGATCATCATCTTTCATGAAGCCAAGAACTATAAAGTCCTCTGTGGTTGCCAAAGGTTAAATAGCTGCACCTAAAACCAAGTCTCAGCAACACTAAACTATACACGAGTTTCCAGCCACCTTAAACATCAAAGGTAAAACTGTCAAAACGACCTGAAGTCCTGTTCCTAAAGCAACTCAATTCCTTCAACTTTGATTTTGATACCCATCATCCAACACAATGCCTTTGCTTTTGAACACTTAATCCCTGGCCTGCTAGATGTCCAATAAGATTCCAGAACTGAGTGTCTGTAAAAAACTAATTAGTGTGACCAAGAAATTATTCTTGTAAGCACTCATCTCTCACATTTTTTTAAAATTTGCTAATATGAACAGTTGTAAGTTGCTTTTAGAAGCAGCAAACACTTTAGTTGTGGCTTGAAAAAAGCCTACAGGAAAATACCATGCAAAAAAGAGCACAATGCCCTCAATTTTAAACTGTGCGTTATTTGGCCTGGTGGACTGCCAGTAATGTGCACATGCCACTGCTATTTAAAGTAATCTTGCAGAGCACTGAGGAAATTCACTGGAAGGCATTAATGAAGATATCAGGGAGGTTTATTAGAATAAGTAGGGCAAAGAGTGGAAAGGAGACTAAGTTCTACAAACCCCATGCTGGGGACCTTCAGAGGCATGATACAACACAGAAATCTGTGCCAGAGCACTAATCCTGAGGTCTTCCCTCTGGGTCTCAGGGTCCTGACTTCTAAGGACACCAACATCCAATCCAAAGTGGAAAGNAAAAAAAAAAAAAAAAAAAAAAAAACAAAAAACCATGAAACTTTCCTTCTATAAGATAAAGTTTATGGCATTAATAAATAATAGTGCATAGCGTCATTAATAGGGGTCTGGATTATCAGCATTAGAATTTCAAAAGATTACAGACACTGTGCTGTTGTGACAGATTAACTGTGCACCTAATCAGGCAGTAATATCTTTCACCAGCTCACAAAGCCATATTAGAGTAAAAAACACAAAGCAAAGGAACTTACAGGCACAAAAATGTTTCCCAAAACATAATAAAACTCTACAGATGTGGTGTGCCTGTTATCAAGAAGTGAGATTTTCTTTGCTTTGCATCACAGTGAGGTTTTCAGTTACTCTACAGCTGTTTCTCCCCATTTCAGCTCATAAATCTCCAGTGTAAAAAAAGTTGAGTGAGGTAGTCCTTAGTTTGAACTGAAAGTTGAGAAAAAATACATTGGTTAGGTATTTAATGTACAGTTCCTAGATGCCCAGTAATTGTGTTCTGCTTATTTTAAGATTAAAGTTAAGATTATTTTTCCATTCTACAGTTACTATATTTATAATTTTTTTATTTCAAAGAATCACAGGATGGGTCAGATTGGAAGGCACCACAGTTGGTCACGTCCTGACTCAAGCAGGGAAATCCAAGAGCACATACCACAGGATTCTGTTCAGATGGTTCTTGAATATCTCACATGAGGGAGACTCCACAGCCTCTCTGGGCAATCTGTTCCCATGTTTGGTCACCGGCACACTAAGGAAGTTCTCCCTCATATTTACGTGGAACTTCCTGTGCATCAGTTTCTGGCCACTTGTTCTTGTCCTGTTGCTTGACACTGTGAAGAGCCTGGATCATCTTCTTGGCACCCTCCCTTCAGATACTGATAGGCACTGATGAGGTCCCCTCTCAGTCACCTCTTCTTGAGGCTGAACAAGAGCCCAGCTCCCTCAGCCTTTCCTCGTACGAGGATGCTCCTGTCCCTTGATCATATTTGTTGCCCTCCACTGGACCCTCCACTACCCTCCATCCAATAGCCCCAAGTCTCTCTTGTCCTGAGGAGCCCAGAACTGGACACAGCGCTCCAGGTGTGGCCTCACCAGGGCTGAGCAGAGGGGCAGGATGACTTCCCTTGACCTGCTGGCCATGCTTTTCCTAATGCACCCCAGGATCCCTTTGGCCTTCTTGGCCACCAGGGCACTGCTGGCTCATGGACAGCTTGTTGTTCATCAGGATCCCCAGGTCCTTCTCCACAGAGCTGCCTTCCAACAGGTTACCCTCAGCCTATGCTGGTGCTTGGGGTTATTCATCCCCAGGGGCAGGACCCTGCACTTGCCTTTTGTTGAATTTCAGAAGGTTCATTTCTGCCCATCCCTCCAAGCTGTCAAGGTCCCTCTCAAGGGCTGCACAGCCCTCTGGGGTGTCAGACACTCCTCATAGCTTTGAGTCATCAGTAACTTGTTGAGGAGGCACCTGTCCCTTCATCCAAGACACTGATGGATAAGTTAAACAATACTGGGCCCAGTAGAGAACCCTGGAGGACACCACTGGTGACAGGCCTGTAACTAGACCCTGTCACTGATCATGATCCTCTGGGATCTGCTGCTCAGTCAGTTCTTTATCCAACCCACTACCCCTCATCCAGTCCTCACTTTCAAAATTTGTCTATGAGGCAGTGTGAAAAGCCTTGCTGAAGGCAAGGTAAACAATATCCACTGTTCTCCCCTCATCCATCCAGGAAGCTCTTTCAACATAGAAGGCAATCGGGTTGGTCAAACATCACTCACTTTGAGTGTATCCATGATGATCGCTTTCTTGTCCTCCCTGTGTCCTCCAGAGTGAGGCACTTCATCACCTTCCCATGAATTTAGGTAAGGCTGACTGGTCAGTAGTGCCTAGGTTCTCCTTTTTGCCCTTTATGTTATGTGAGTCCTGCTCACAAGCAGCTCCAGCTGTAAGTTGTAGCATGCATCACAGGCTGGAAAGCTAGAAAACTGAGGAAGGCAAGGGGTCCTCCAACCACCTCTACTCACCTCCAACTTTATCAGAATACTGATTTACCTTTTTCTTTCTTTTCACAGTAAGATATGTTGGTCCAGCCTTAATTCCAGCATTGTTGGATTTCCATGGGTTGCACTGTTCAAAGGTTTTAGGGTAAGTCTCAATAACAAAGGACTAAATAATATCAAGATATGTTCAGATGTATGAAAAAGGAGTCATAAACCCTATTTTGTGTCTTTTCTTAGGCACATTCAAAATGTTTTCTCAGAATTTTACTTAAAGATTTGTAATAACCACAATTTTTTCAAAATGTGTGGAGAAACAAGTAGAAATTTATTCCTTAATCCTGTCAATAAATAAAAGAAGACATAAGATGAGGCTGGTAATAGAGAACAGAATGTGACAGAATGGAGTATTTGATTCAAAACTTATCTGAAGGCTTAAAAATGTTATATAAATTTACTGCCTTATTTTCTCTTGCTGTGACACATGTATCCTGTGTTTTCTCAAAGCAATGATGACTCACTTAAAAATATATTGTTATTAGGTACTTGGGCTCAGGTCAAATAACTGGATCTCCTCAAGGGACAGGACAGTATCTTGGATATGTGGGAAACCATACTGTTTATCATTGACTCACATATCCTTTGGGTTTGCTCCTAAAAGACTTTAAGTATGTTTTTAATGGAAAATCCCTATATGCTTCACTTTCACAATTTCTGTAATATTCTCCAATTATACCAGACCATGTAAGTCTTGAACTTGTTGCTTGTCATCATTGCATCTCATCTYTTTTATCTCATAATATTAACTAACTAACAGCATGATGGAAAAGCCAAAAGCAATTTTACTGACCAAAACCTCTTACCCAGTGTAACAGGTTATCTGAGTGTAAAAGAGATCTTCTTCAGGTCTGTAAATGAGAATATTTCTAGTGTCACATCCCATCTATGAATCCCTTCCTACTTCAGGAAATCTGGAAGGGGAGTTGGCTTTTAAAAGCATGGTCTTTTGGGACCAGAGTAGGAAGTGTTTATCACTGTTAATAAAATTCATGTCAGTAATGCTCTATGAGCAGCAACTATATTCGATATTGCTCTTTACAGAAAAAAAACCAAAAACATACTTTTTCTTTAGCTGTTCTTGTGCTTATTTTGTCCACTACTACTACTATTATATAACAATGCATTTGCATTGGATTTGATCAAAATATCCTAATTCTCAGATGTTGACATATATTACATTTTGATTTGTAAATGGTTATTGGCAAGAATTGCACGGTATAAGGCAGAACTCCTTTTTAATGCATCAAATATTTTGAATCATCAACAGATATTAAATTTTCCTCAAGGCTTAAGCTACTTTACTGCCAAGACCTATGTCTTGGAAGTATAATCAGCCTTTGGTTAGGGCCAATGTCATCTCCTGTTTCATTTTCTCTTCTACTGTGTTTTGTATCTTCAGGTAATTACAGAGGCCCTTAAACATCATGCCAGTGAACAGGGAGTGGGACAGAAATACCTTTTCCAAAAAATGAATTCGAGGCTGCAGTAGGATTTTTTTTGTACTGATAAAATTGCCACAAAATACTGAAGAATACCTTGCCATGTCAATTTTGGAAACACAAAATCTTTACTGTGGGTTCCACAGTAAAAATCATGTGCGCACTGGGTATGTATAATTAATGAAAACAGAGTGTGCATTGTGAACAATACAGTAACTGAGACATAATATGCACAGAACAATTTACCAGAAAAAAAATTGTATCTTTGGCAAGCAAAAAAATTCATATTTTGATTTAAACCTTCGTTTCTTACCAACAGTAATTCACCTGCAAAAGTCTCAGTTTTGTGACTTTCCATTTACTCATATGGTTCTAAAAGAAAAGACTCAGTTCTTCTGGTTAACACATAGGGCACAAAATTATTCATTAGACTATGAATCACAAAATATGACAGATGCCTGGCCAAGCATCCAAGGATGCAGTTAAAGGTCTTCCCTTATTTATACACAAGTCAATGTGGAATGGTGCCATAGGCTTTATCTAGACAAAGATTTAAAAGTGAGTTGTTAATATGTCATAGCTAAACCATATGTTAAAATTCTTTTATTATTGTATATCCGCACTATGATGCACCTTAACCTGATCAAAATGTAGCATGACAGGAAATTAATCTTAATCAAGGGAAGAAGATGTATACCAGGGGGTGCAAACCAGAATTCTAAAATACATTTGTCAGAACATGATAGCTGAGGTTTTATTCCATGTCCACCTCCAAGTGATTGACTAGAAAAAGATATGGAAGAGAAAGTTAAGTACTATTTATGCAAATGATCAGCTAGAATGTCCAATCTTTCTTACATCAAAGTTGGAGCAATGAGGCATCACCCCGTGTCATGTTAATTTTAGCTACCATGGTCACAGTTATCTCTAAAGTAACCCTACCAAGAAAGAACAAAAGGAGAAAAAATTCTGTATATGAAGTTAAAGCATATTAAATCAATAAAACCAAAAGAACTCTTTCCAAATTAGATAACACTTTAAAAAATGAAATATGAAGCATTAAGAATGAAGTAAGTCCTTTGGCTCAGAAAACTGAACTATGCTCTTTGAAAATCAAAAATAATTTAAAAATACCAAAACCTCCCATATTAACCACATTTCACTTTTCTTTACTAAAATCACAACAATGAGGTTATTTGGATAACAATAACCCATGCTCTATAAATTTCCTGTCCAACAGTGGTACAAGGATGGGAACTGTTTGCATGACTGTTAAGAAATAATGTGCAACATAATGGAGTGTACACACCAGAGGGCAAAGCAGAGATATGTCAGGGTATAATGTAAAACTGAACTAAAATGACTTGACAAGTGATAGCTTCATGTTCATCACCATTGTTTTCTGTAGAGAATTAGGTATCCAACCAGCCAAAAACATTTCTGTTTTATTAAAGACACATATCCATGAATTTGCATATGTATCAGTATGTGTCTCAAAACCCAGGGCTTAAAACAGGAAAAATGTTAGCAGTAGCCAGACCAATCCATCTATAAAATTGTGTCTGAATTTTCACCTCCTATTGATGGAGTTGTGTTATTTACTTCAGCCTGCAAGTCCATTAAATAGGCTATCAGCTTTATTTCTAGTGTATACCCTTAGACTGAGGCACTCACAGTGACTCAGGCAGGAGTGGGACAATTAAAAAGTGGAGGTCTTCTGTCAAGGGAGGTTTTTTTTGTGACACATGAGCTGCAAAGAAATGCTAACACAGCAAACAAACAAGCACAAATAATTCCTCAGGTCTGGAAGTGAAAATGAAAGCAATGCCATTCTCCTAGTGGGAAGACACATTTATTATTTCAATATGGAATTTATGGTGGTTAATGGATGAAGACTGAGAGAAAAAAATCAATAGAGTCATGCATGTATTCCGTTTGATAGATGTGGAGTCTACTCTAAGCAAGGACAGAAAACTGGGAAACATTTTAAATTTTTTAATAGTTTGAAAAACAGTAACTGATTATTATGAGTTTTACTCATGGAAATTAACTAATTAACTAGAGGAGGTCATCAACCAGAGTCAGAATGGGGAAACAAAAAGCAAGGCAACTTTCCGTCTGTAAATAACCCTTATTCATCTTTTATTCATTCCTTTTACAACACAACCTGCAGTCAGTACAAATTTACTAGCAGGATATATTAAGGAAAAACAAAAAATGTTCTGTTTCCTCACCATTGCCCATGCTTCACCTTTTCCCTATAAAGAATGAGATAATGAAAACTCATACAGTTTATGACATTCCCCTTGCAAATTGAGAACAGTAAAAGTCTGCCCTTCTTACTGGCTTATATGTAGTGTAATTGTTTGGGTAAGGCCCTGATTAACAAATATTGTGTTTATTCCAAGGGAACATCAAGGCAACTGATCTCTTTAATATGTTCTTTGGAAGAACCAGAACATGGGCAGAAAAAATGCCAAGAGGGAAACCTAAACCTAGGCCATGCAGTAAAACTCCCCAGGGGAAAATCATGTTTGTTAAGTTACTCCTTTTGCTCAGTAAAGGTTAGCAAGCATTTCAATGAATTTTCTCTTGGGTCAGATAAAGCTGGAAAGGGACTGGATATGATACCACCTGACAGGGCTTGATTTTCAGATGGAAGCTACAGTAGTATTTTGGACTCTCAGGTTTTGGATCTTGATTTACAATAATAAAACAATATCTCCATAATTTTTTTCAAACAATTTTAAAAAGTTATTTTATTTCTGGAGAAATTTACACAGAAGTTTGTCCAATGTTCCATCATTAGATGTGAATCTAGAGCAGGCTGACAGTGACAACTGCCATGACATCTGCAACTGTGGGATACTGCAGAAAATTGCTTCTGCTTAACCCTTAAAAGAACTAAAGCATCTACTTATTTTTTCAAGCCTTAGAAAAGTGCATTCCTGTGAGAGGTTCATTGTGTTCCTCTAGGAAAATAAATCCACTGWATATTTACAGAGAGATACATTCTATGGATGATCCAGCGTCTCATTAAGTTGATTTTACCCCATACTGTTCTGGCACACAGGCTCTCACAAACAACATTTTCAATACTCTGCTCTTCAGTTCTCATCACAATCTTAAACTAGGTCACCTGGAATGATGGTGTGGCACAAAAACAAATAGATCAGATCCAAGATCAGTTCTTCCTTTCTTAAGTACCTGATATTAACAGGTATCTTCCCTGCAAAGGAAAATTTAGAGAAAAGAAAAAAAAAGTTTTCAATAGCCCTTTACCAGTAGCTGATTCCTCAAAACAAGCTCAGGTTGACAATGAGGGACAGTGACTGCCRGTCAAGGGCTGTTCAATAGGTTTGCATCAACAAAGCTCTAATTTCTAGCAGACCAGGGCACAGATTTCCACCTCAGGGGGCTAAGGAGCTGTGGCTGGAATGGCTCTGGCACATGAACAATCTCTACTCGAAACAGGGAAGCTCCAGGTCAGGGCTGAGGTCACTTCTGTTGAGGCAGAGAGCAGCAAGACCTATTCTTAGCACACATGAGCTGACATTTGGTAAAACTGTCACAAAGACAAGGGAGTACGGGAATACTTTGCCAAGAGGCCAAGAGCCATGTCACCCTGCTAACTCATATTACAACTACAGCTTACCTCATGTTAGTTACTGCACGTTAGCCAAGGTGTAGGGGAAAATACATCCATTGTCCAGGGAAGACAAGGCAGCCAAAAATTAATGATAAAATGGACTTGCTATGACATTGGCTGTATTTAATTGATTTTATGAACAAACAGCCTAACATTTCAAGGGATATCAAACTAATAGTAATGTTGAACTTATGATCAATCCATGTGAATGCAGACGTCTAACAGCTGGCATCTCGGAAAAAAAAAAGTGTTTTGACATTGCTTTGGTATTTTGCTTTCTAAAACACACCTAAAAATGCTTTAAATGGATAGCATTATCACCCATGGTATTTATTTTAGCTATCTCTCTCTTGCTATGCAGGCAAACCTTCAGGGAGTGGGAGAGGGACAGGAAGAAAAAGATAAAGGAAGAACAAATAGAAGCAAAGTAAGCAATAAAATATTGAACAAGGACTATTACAGAAAATTGCCAAACATGAAATTAAATTAGTGCTGGGCATTGTTTGAATCATCAACACGACTTAAATTCCAAGCTAGGTTCTGAAGCAAGGTCTCTGAATGAAAAAACAATCAATTTGAATTACTTGGCCTCCACCTGTTGTAAATAGTTGCAAAACACATGCCATCTTCTTTTCACCTATAACTTCTGCTGAGTTCAGTAGTGCAAAAACTCTCATTATTGCAGCAGATAAGACAATTACGACTCTGGGTTTGACATAGTGGAGTGCCTCATTACTGTCACAGACATTACAGGATGCACCAGAGATTTCTTCGTCAAGGAGAAATAATGAGCTGTCCTGGCTCCACAGCCTTTTATAGCCTCCCAGATGTTTACATTTATTTATTTATTTATTTATTTATTTATTTATTGAATTTAAAACACCCCCAAACCTGTATCAACTAAGTAATGAAAAATAAACCTTTTTATAAAGCATAAACCTGATAAAGATCAAAATACTGAGATTGCTGACAGGGCACCGTAATGGAAATAATCTGTTTATTCAGCATTCTGTTTCAATAATATGGGATGCATTCAGATTCCTTTCACAATTCCCTCCTCATTAACATCCTGTCCAGTTTGCTGCCGGCCATGACGTAGACTCTGATAATAGTTTTGGCATATGCTTCTTAAGGAAAGGCCCAGGCATCCTTCTCCTGAGTGGATGTCGATTGTGTTAATGCTGAAGGTGCATCTGCACCACCTCCTGCTGGGCCTAAGCCCCAGCACCCACGTGACCTGTCACTGTCTCTTAATGCTAACCCCTGGAAAACATACAGAGATACTGCAGGCCTCCTCTGTGCATGCGTGTGAGTACGCAGAGACACACACACCAGGCTTGCACTCAAAGCACACAGAAGAACTTACTATACCTTGAAAAAGAAATCGCTATCAACCCCTGAAATCTTACTGGACGGGGAAGAAGTACCTCATCGAAAAGGCAAGTTCTTTCAATCCTAACATCCCAGAGCCTCATGATGTATAACAGCCGGTGATATAAAGCTGCTTTTTCAATTTTTAATTTTTTTCCCTCCAAGAGAAAGGAGGGAAGTAGCATGTCTCTCATTTTAATGCAAAACCATAACAAAGTCTTCAGCAGTGATAAGACAAAATGAGTTTCCAAACACATGAGATGCATCAGTTGGAGTGCTGATCCTCAATAAACACAACCAGAGATAAGTAGTCAAACACTCCTCTTTGGCCTCCTCATCAGCAAATTAAACAGTGCCAAGAAGCAAACCCAGACAGTAGACTTTAATTGTCTCTGCAGTTCAGTTATTAGACAAGTTCTTGGCACAGGTTTGGCAGACTCCCCAGCACCACAGGGGAAAAACACAGCCCAGAGATAAATCCCATAAGACTGGATGTGGTCACCTTCTTTTGGAGGGTAAGAGCTGTATGATTTCATCATGGGCTGTCCATATCTTAAGTGCCAGAGGATACTCCCAGGCAAGTTTAACTTAGCTCAGACATAGTCTTCCTGTCCACTGTCAAAGCAGAGCCTTGGTTTGATACAGGTACCAGATCTCTCTCAAGCATGGAACAACATCACAGTATTGTTGTTTTAGACTAGAATTTTATTACTTTCCCTATCCCATGAAACAAACTGAGCTCCATCATACAGTTCTGTGAAGAATACTTAATGGGACAATATGTAGAACAGCAAGAATTTGCTACATCAAATGTAATCCTTACTCAGCATTCTCAAAAGATGAAGTAATATCAGCAAAACTGACTCTGTAAATAACATCTAGAGGAATAGAAAGATGTCAAAAGCAAAATACCAAGCCTTCTCTTTTAAAAATAACTATGGATAGACAAGCATATAAACATACATGCAACTCACAACATCATAGATATTTCTGAGCTGTTGTATGTTATGAGCACACTGGCTATGTAGAGATAGGCAATGCATTTCTGCAGGGCCTAAAACCCCACTGAGGGAAAAGCAGAATCTAGAGGATGGAGTTCCCAGCTGCTTCCAAAGGGATCTCTGGAACCTGTTCACCCATGCTGCACATTCTCCCTAAAATCCATGAGAAGAAGCCAGAGTTTTACTTTGCAATGGTATCTCTCATGCACTGCTCAACTAGAAAACATGGTAATCTGCAGACAATAATTCAAAAAAGAACCACCTAAACTCTATATTCTGGATGCAAGAAAAAGAAGGGGAAATGGAGAGCAAAATATGTCTCAGTATTTCACATTTTTCAAGTCAAAAAACTCCAGTACAATTTCTCACAGCAATGCAGTTTTCACTTGTCCATGCCTGTGTCCCCTCAAAACTGAAGCTTTGAATTCTCATCTCCAACAAATAGAAGGATAACTTTTGGTACAAGCCAAAAAAAGAGGGGACTTGACTGTCTCCTTCACAAATTCTTCCTACAGAGTTGCCTATCTTCACATTCTCTCATTACAGCAATTAAGCAATTCAATAGGGCAACAGATTCTAGCAAAGTTGCCAATATTGATATAACATCCTAATCTACCCTCCTAACCTGTGTTTACAGTGATTTAGTGTAGCATCAATACTAAACACAGCCAAAGTACAAATTCTCTCACTGTTGCTCCTTTCTTCAGTCAGTCATCTCCCTTTCCTTGCCATGCCCTTCACATGGGAGGTAAATGTGCATTGTGAAACTTATTTTGACAAAGACAGGGCAAGAGCTAAAATCTGGCACAAAACCCTGCTAGAAAAACAAGCAGGATGGACATTCTTTCCTAGTACTATCCATCTCAAGATTGCAGGGTTCCTAGGGTTGTTGATTTTGGTTTGTTTTTCCTAAGGTCCCATTTCATATAATCCCATGTTCGACAAGACCCTTGTGAACTGCTGACTTTTTTCTTAAAATGGCCATTTATTATCCCCAAAAGTAAAGCCCTTTTCAAGGAAAATGGTTGCTCCCTCATATCTATAATTTAGAAAGGAAATATGGGAACAGACAGGAAGGAAAGTATGGGAAGCTACAAAAGCAAAAATGTGTAAACTATTAGAGAGTCTGTATATAAATTCTAGACCAAAGTCAAACTCCTTATTTCGAAATACATCTCTCACAGGAATACATGTATTTTATTGAACAATATTCACCTGCTCCTTGCAACACTGGACTCAAAGGAATTATAACTAGGAAATGTATTTTAGATTCAATACAATATATACTTAGAAACCAACAAGGTAGAGTACTGAAGTGAGTTAACTGCAAAGCATGGTAAAGACCTGGCCTCCTTTCCCCTTCATGGATGTTGCAGCATCTCTGAGGTGGTACTGAAAACTCAATGTTGAAAGCCATCTATGAGAAATGTCACTCGTTGATGCCTGTTTTGGTTTCATTTTCCATCACCAAGAAGACAGGAAATGTTCTCAGGCTCACCAAAAGGCAAACAGAGTTACAAGTAGACTCCTTTTTCACCTCCCCTGCTGCACACTATTAATCTGAAAAACCGGATGCCGTATGGGGATCAAGTTATTATCCAGCTACTTATTGCCTTCAGGTGGCTCCAAATTAAAAAGAAAGATTGTCAGCAGATGTACCCATCTACTCTGCCCCTTTTTCATGTCTACAACATTATTACATTTACATCCATTACATTTACACGCTGCAGCCAAAGGTGTGCCGGTACCTCACAATCCAACCTTTTTTTATTCTCCCTCATTTAGGAGCTCCAAGGTCAGTAGTCAAGTTTAAAAAATCACACCATGCTTCAACACCACTTTTTTTTTTTTTAAAGGGATGATCCAGACATGTACTTTCTTGTGCTGCTGCACCTGGAATGCAGCAATTATGGCATAGATATCTCCCCAAGAGCTCTGTCATCTCCCACATCAGCTGTCTTTGCTGTAAGCACTGCAGTACTATGCCTCTGTTCTCTTGTCATCAAATGCATTTCACTTCTATGGGTCCTAACATCCTACTAATCTTAAAGGAATTTTCAAAGGAAGCAGCTACTAAAATGAACAACTTCTCCAGAAGTTTAATTGCGTCTATCCCAGTATCTTCTTTTTCACACTTAAGACTGAATGGAATTCAGACTTAAGTGTGAAAATGGATGGAATTACTCATCAGGGAGCAGGCTGTCACTAGCCGTAAATTGGCTATTTGAACAAACTAGGTACATAGAGCAAAAGCATAAATAATAATTAACACACTATCTCATTTTGTTTTTTATTTGTGGATATCTGGACAATAAGAAAAAAACAGCTTTTGTTTGCAAAAAAGTTTCCGTATCAGATATCTGCACAGAAAATCACAGGTCTCTTTAAATGCAATATTCTACATATATTAAATAAGTTAAATCCACAATATCTCAAAGACACAATATAACTGATGGTGCAAACGTGGTTTACTCTAAAACTCATTGGCAGTTCATACTGGTGAAATTGCCAGATGATCAGAGAGCCGGAGCACCTCTCCTAAAAGGAAAGGCTGAGTTGTTCAGTCCAGAGGAGAGATTTTTTTATAGCCTTCCAATACCTTAATGGGTAAAAACCTTATAAAAACATGAACCTTATAAAGAGAAGGGAGAGGGACTTTTTATACAGGCAGATAGTGACAGGACAAGGGACAATGATTTCAAACTGAAAGAGGGCAGGTGTAATTATGTATCAGGAAGAAATTATTTGCTATGAAGGTGGTGAGGTACTGGTACAAGTTGTCCATAGAAGCTGTTGATGCCCATGGAAGTGTTCAAAGACAAGTCGGATGGGGCCCTGAGCAACCTGGTTTAGTGAAAGGTGTCCCTGCCCATGGCAGGTGGGTTGGGACTAGGTGATCATTAAGGTCCTTTCCAACCCTAACCATTCTATGATTCCATTTCATATCCACTTTACAACATGAAAAAATTGTGTACACATCTATAGGTGTAGCATCTCAAACTCATCAACTCATTGGCTTACCTATATCTTCATAACATTGTGGGCTAATTTGCAAGAGGCATAAAATGTAAAAAATGACCAGTCAAAGTACATTCAGAACGCTAACTTCAGGACTGAGTGTAAGCTTTTCTCTGTTCACTCATATAAATCTAAAGATTCATTACCAGGAATTGGTGATCATTCAGAAGCATGGTCAAAATTTCAGATTTTTTTTTGCCATGCATGTATTTGAATTATTTAATATTTTCCTAATGCAAATAATGAGAGTTCTTTTCTGTCTTCTATTTTTTTATAGCTGTACCTTGGCGGACACACTTCAAAATATTGTTTTTCTTCTACCACAGAAACAAAATTCTTTGTGCAGAAAGAAATAAAGGTAATAAAGATTATATCAGTTGTTCATTTCACAACGCAACAAGAGCTATGCTATGGAGAAGTGAAGATGAAGGTTAAATTTGGGAATGCAACAGGACAACCTTTCAGCTGCAAATATTGAAGCTTCTTCATGAACACAAACTAGAGATGACTTCATAAACACTAAAATATTATTTTTAACCATGTAAGAAACCATTTAAATACAAAAAAACAAGTCAGTATCATTTCCAAGATAGACCAGTTGCTCTTATTCTTTCAAATATACTTTGAAACACTCTCTTCCAAGCTCAGTTATTGAGTCCCCAATGCTGAAGCATCTTTAAAAATCACTCGGTGCAATTGAAGAACGTCCGTGTTCTCCATCAGAAGTGTCCTCACACTAATAATGGCTGAATGGATTCGGAAAGCAATATCCAAGCCAACATGCACTTATAGTAACACAGGCTTAGTTGATGTTAGTATTACATGAAATTACTCCAGGGCCCAGGAATGCAGATATGCGCTCAGGTTTCCCCACACATGTGAATGCATTCAGATACCTTCATTCTGAAATCCTCTTAGAGGACTTCAACAATTCATTTAAAAGGCTTGTCGAGATTTTCTGGTTTTCAATACACTTCAATCTCCCCAGTGATTATAATCGGCCCCAAAGCACACAGCTATGCTGGTAGCACTGCTAAATCCCACTCACCAACTGCATGCTTTTTATCCTAACATGAAGTCAAAAGAACAGGCACCTAGATTTTGCACATGCATTGGAAATTTTCAAGAAAATTTCCAAACATAGTTTGATGTTAACAAGACAAAAATATATATCTATATATGGATGTTAATATTGTGATTTCAGAATATGTTTCTAATATTTTATTTAAAACTCATAAAATTAAAATCTTACTGCTATATTTCTTGTCTTTAAATAGTGTTTCCTTTCTAAACTGTCATTGTCATTAAAACTAAATTAAACATTTACAACATGTTTTTAGAGACATAAGGAAACAATTTATTTGTGCATATACTTTCATAGCAGGCACTCCTCGAAGAAAAATTAGAAAAGAAAAGGCAGTATGATTCAATTTCATCATATCATTATTTAATAATTAATAAAATGCTCCCTCTGGGTTCAAATATGGCTTTATGCAGTCATTTTTCACTTTAAATAAGAAGCACTACTGCAGTATAAATTCAGTGCTTTTACACAAAGGTAAGGCCAAGATGTGATTTGTGCCCCAGTATAACATGCGACTACTAACAACATTATCCTGTACAGTTCAGTGAACGACAGCACTCTTGGATCTTTGGTGCACATCAGCATTCCAAATCACAGAATCATAAAACAGTTGTGGTTGTAAGGGTCCCTAAAGATCATCCCCTTCCAATACCTCTGCCATGGGAAAGGATACCTTCTCCTAGACCAGGTCTCTCAAACACCCATTCAACTTGAATGCTGACAGAGAAGAAGCATCTACCAGCTCTCTGGCCAACTTGTTGCACTGCTTCATCATTCTCATAAAAAAATTTCTTCCTTAATACCTAACCTAAAGCCACCTTCCTTCAGTTTGAAGCCATTCACTCCTGTCCAACCGCTACAGGCCCTTGTACAAAGTCCCTCTTGAGCTCTCTTGTAGACTCCCCTTAGGTACTGGAAGGCTGCTCTAAGGTCTCCCCAGAGCCTTCTCCAGGCTGAACAACCCCAGCTCTCTCAGCCTGTCTTCATGGGTGCTCCAGCCCTCTGATCATATTTGCGTTCCTCCTCTGCACTTGCTCGAACAGGTCTGTATCATACTTATGCTGGGGACCACAGAGCTGGATGCAGCACTCCCGGTGGGGTCTCAGAGCAGAGTAGAGGGGCAGAATCCTGTCCATTAATGTGGTGTCCACACTTCTGTAGATGCAACCAGAATATAGTTGGCTTTGTGGGCTGCACACATTGCCAGCTCATGCTGAGCTTCCTGTCAATCAACACTCTCAAGTCCTTTTCTTCAGGACTGCTCTCAATCCATGCCTCAACCACTTAGCCTGTATTTGTGTCTGGGATTGCCCCAGACCGGTGGAGGACCTTACACTTGGCCTTGTTGAGCTTTGAGGTCAGCAAAGGCCCACCTCCTAAGCTGGTCAAGGCCCCTCTGGATGGCATCCCTTCCCTCCAGCGTGTTAACTGCACTGGACACTGTGGTGTTGTTGGCAAATTTGCTGATGGTGCACCAGTCCCACTGTCCATGTCACTGACAAAGATGTTAAAAGGCCTAATACTGACTCCTGAGGAAAACCACGCGTCATTATCCTCCACTTGGACACCAAGACATTGATTGCAGCACTTTGAAAGAAACTGTCCAGCCACTTATCCACCAAGTGATCCATCCATCAAATCTGTGCCTCTCCAATTTAGAGGCTGTTATGTGGTATTGTGGAATGCTTTGCACAAGTCCAAGTAGATTACAACAGTTGCTCTTCCCTTATCCACCAATATGGTAACCATGTCACAAAAGATGACCAAATTTGTCTGGCATGATTTGCCCTCAGTCAAGCCATGTTGGCAGCCACCAATCACCTCTTTATTTTCCTCATGATTTAGCACAGTTTCCAGGAGGATCTCTCCCATGATCTTGCCAGGCACTGGGGTGAGACTGACTGCCCTGCAGTTCCTCAGGTCTTCCTTTTTTTCCCTTTTATGTTTCCCCTTCTCCAATCAGTGACAACTTCACTGGACTGCCATGACTTTTGAAATATGATGATCATTTGCAGTCATTTATTTGTAAATTTGCAAACTTTTCAGGTCCTTTTAAATCCCTTCCCTGTCCCTTGTTGAAATTACTCTGGTCCTACACTTTGAAATTAATGGATTGTAAAACAGATTGGGTGTGGGAGGTGACAGTAGAATGAACAGATATTGGGTGCAGAAAGTGACTGATGAGCTGAAGCAGTGATCATCCTGTTGTACATCTGGACCCATGAGGTCCTGCACTTCAACTAGATGTGTTAGAGATACCACCATATTCTCTTCCTAAAGCATCTATTTGCTGAGAAAACCAAAGATACTGAAGAGTCATTGCTGGACAGGACCTCTTAGTCACTCCACTACTCCAGTGACCCACAATTCAATGATCCTGAGTTGGCCCTTGAGTAGCCCTAGGTCCTCTTCCCAGAAAAACTCTTCTGTTGAGGATATTTTGCCTGTAATACCTTCCTCCCTGCTGCAACAAAGCCTGTGCACCACGGGATTAGATGAGCTGCTTGAATTCCCTGTGCTTCACAAAGGGAGGGGGAGCTGTCCAGAAATGGTTTGCTCTTGGTTCTCTCAGAGGAAAGGGGGAGTAGGAGTAAAAACCCCACTGATCAGTCAGTTGTTTCTTTTTATTGACAATGTGCAATATTCCTATAAATCCGTCATCTGCAGGACAAGACAATTACCTGAAGAGGTAAAATCTACTCTCAGGTCACAAGCAAGGCTGAGATACCTAGGTAATATCAGAGGCACAATCACCTACAGAGAGGAAGCAGACAGAAATAGGATGATAAGTGCCACAATTTGTTCATATAACAACAGGGTACAGAGAGCCATATATCTTCAGCAAAATAGCATCTCACTTCCACCAAGAAACTGAACTATAATCTCAGCTGACAGAATACAAACTTCTGGATATTATTTTAGCATGAGGAATAATCTTACTGCCAGATTTGTTTCTGTGATGTGTCTGCCTCGCTTTCCAGTTGCTCCAATTGGCTGTTCAGAGATGCTCAGGCAGAAGCTGTTTGAAAAGGGACTGGAAAAATTCCTGTGATAAACCAGTGTGAAGTATAGGTCTGTGTTCATTGCCTCCAATGGAAGAAACAGAATTAATTATTTAGCTTCTCATGGCCTTTGAACATTAAGGGTTATGATCTGAACAAGAATACACCCTGTCCCTGAAGTTCACTGAAATGCAGATGCTGAAGCTATGAGGTTAATTCCCTTCCATAAAGGCAATCAAAACACCCTGATGGCACCTGGTGAACATTAAAGGCAGCTTTGGTTTCAAAGCCAGAAGCCCTTGGGAAAAACAGAGGTCACATTTGTCAGGTCACTCTTTGCTCTCTAAACATTGCTTTCCTCCTTTCTTTCTTTATGTTTTCATTAACACTATCAAGCCTGACAAATATTTTCCTTCTTTTTCTCCTTTCTTCTCCCTCTCTCTCTGTCTCCCTTGATTTCTCCCACCATCTGTATCAGCCTGTTCTACCCTTACCCTGTGAAAACTTGATTAAGAGAGTGAGCTCATTTATATGGTAAAATAGCAAACCAGAGGTGGTAAAACCAAGCACATCTATTTTGTAATCATCACATGGACAATCTCCTGTGCATTAGCCTGTTAGTCAACATCCATGCAATGTTATGCATGAAAAGCAATTCCTGTACCTTAAAGCAGAACCACTATCCATGTGGCTCCTGAGGTGAAACAAGAGGGAACAGCTTTTATAGGAAAAGTGAAAAAAACATGACAATGAAGCAGCTGGTCTAGGAGTTTGTTTTCAAGAGAGGTTATTGGCAGGAAAGAAAAATAAAGGAGCGGGGGAAGAGGAGACTTCTCCCTACAGGGAGATTCTTCTCAACAGTTCAGTGATGGTGAGTTCACACCCTAAGCTAGAAAGGCTCAGACCCCCCTTCACAGATGTCACACCTACCATACCTTATGTAACAGAGCTGAAGATGGTCTCAGTATCTATGTAAGCTGCACTCGTGGCAATACTTAATTATACACTTTTGAAGTCATTACATTTCATCACTAAATAAAACAGTATTTCAAAGCTGGAAATACCTTGTAGAAGTCAGAACTGCTGTACTGCTTCTAACAACTCTGCACAGCAGAACTGAAGCCACCTCCTTTCATGGGTCTAGGTATCTATGCCTGTTATTATCTGTGGATGAAATGGAACAGCATGAACACATGTTGGCATGGCAATATCGGGGGAATTTGTTCCCAAGCAGGCCTTTACCCTGTAATTTTGTATATCTGTGAATACACTTAATCAGGAAGTCTATAGTCTTTTAATGGATGAAAAAGGGCCTTTTCCTTAGAAAGGATTGCTATAGTGATTAACATCATTGCTTCTTAAAATCCTGCTATCTCTTACTTATGTGTAGAGATAAAATAACTGAATAAGCCCTTTAATTTAAACTGAGTTTCTTCATGCACTTGTTCATAAGCAAGGTTTAGACTGCAGCTGGAAGGATGGTACACATATATCCTTGTCCTCCAGGCTCTGAGAGGATAAACTGCTACAGGCAGGTTGAAACACACCTTAAACTTAATTTCTGGAGATATTAAACTTTTGAGATCCCACCCACAAATAATAAAGATATCATTCTGCCAACAGGAGCATGCCCAGGACTGGAGGCACCTACCATCTCCATAGTCCTTGGATCTCCTCCTCTGCCCACTGGCATATGTCAAAATAGTTTGATCCAATATACTACATCTGTTTAGCAAAATCAGGGCTAATAGATATCCTACATAAATCACCTATATCCTATATAAATCACCAGAAGCTGACACTGAATTCTTCTCTCATTTGTGCTCATGCAACCCAGAAATACTACCAAATTCCCAATTCCAGGGGGACAAATTAAGCCAGTGATACTCTTCCACACTTAACTGGACACAGGGTAAAGTGCAGAGTATTTTCACTACATAGAGTCAACTTATTTACAGGTAGGTGTTGGTATACTACCACAAAACATTGAGACACCAAAATAAAGAGGGCTGGGTAGGGTGAGTCTGCATTTATTCTGAGTTCACCTTTTAAGGAACGAAAACAAGGGGCAATATTGGTGCCTAAAAAAACCCAGCACTAAATGGACATGAAAGCAGTAGCTTTGCAAGGACTTTTCCCCACAGCACAGCATCTGTCTGCACTTCAAAAACTCTCCAAAGTTTTGGTCATGACTGATCTAGCCAACTCTGCTTTTGGCTTGACACAGCCTCGGTTTTCCCTCTCTCCCTCTGTTTATAACTGGTTGACACCTTAAAAAGCAAGGCATTTTGCAGGGGCTGCTATATGGAGATCTGCAACATTTTATAAAATCATTCTCCTTGTTCTTCTTTCCATTTGTTCTACCCCAAAACACCTGTGAGAGACAAGGATGGTTATAGATGGTAGTGTGAGTGCTGGAGCTGCACCACAGACTAGAACTTATTTCAGGAGGTAGACCTCATGTACCCAGAGCATGGGCCAGGCACTGGTGGCTGTCCCATGGCAACGTGGCAGTCACCTGATGTCACTGTGAGCTCTGCCACCTGCTCCAACGGTGCCAGGAGCTGAGGGTTGTCCCTGATTGATGTGTGCAACTGCTCCTGGGCCCCTGTGGGTGGAGGATGTGGGCTGGTCCCACCACCACACCGACCTGAACTTCCCTCTGACATTGCATAAGAAGACAGACCAAGACTCATACCTGCCCACCCACACAGACAAGCCAGCAGATATAAAAATACATGACCTTAAAAAACAGCACACAATCTCTCCATTTTAATTTTTTTTCCCCTTTCTCACCAGCATCAGCTCTGCAGACTTGATTTCAAGTTACAAACACAAACAGGGTTGGGCTGTTGCCTCCACCACATTTGCTACCACGTTCCTATAGCCACCCACCTAGAAGTTCCCTCAGATATTTCTAACTTCCCACTTCTCTATTTAATACCAAAAATAAAAAAGGGGAGATGGGGAAGAGAAAAAGAAAAAAAAAATTGCACTATTCCCTGTATGAAAAGTACAAGTTTGGCTGAAGAAAGTATCTATAAAATACAGAAGGACCAACTTTTCAAGTTTACAAAAACAACCACTTCTACCACATATGCTCACCTATCTCCTGAAAGGAAATTCACTGCTCAGAAATCTGATATTCCACATGGCTCTAATTAAGGAAAAAGGAAATAGCTTTCAGTCTCTTGTGCAAGGGCCAATGAACATAAGTTAAACACTCACCTAAAACCAAGAAAATACTTCAAAAAAAAGTAAAACAAACATTCTGCTAATTTCCCAGATGTATTTCCAGCAATGTTTCTGATATAGACGCAATGGGTAGGAAAGAGGAAAATAATTTAGTGATGTGGAAGACATACCTTTATAACACATCCTCAGCCCTTATTTTGCATTTGTGATGGAGGGATTTGCTCTTCTCTGCTTTAGCAGGGCTCCCTGACATAAAATGAACAGTGTCACATCTCAAAAAAGCTACTTTCTGAAAAGCACTATGGTTCTCTGGCCACTTATTCCTGTAGCACCTCTTAAATGCTTAGGTAAAGTTAGCAAGAGTCAAGGGATACACAGTAAGTCTTCATTTACACCCTGAAGTTTCAGGAAGAAAGAATTCCTTTTCCACATGTTTAGGAAACTCCAAGACTCCTTTCACATTGAAAAAAACTCTGTCTGTGGTGTAATCTTGCTGTTTTGCTTGCTTCCAACCAGCTGTGTGATGGTGAGTATTCATTTGTACCGAAAAAGAAAAAAGAAAAGCACTAACCAGAATTATAATTTACATGCACATTTCCAGTTCCACTGAGCATCACAGCTATCTGCCCAAGTCTGGCCCCTTTGAGCTCATCGACAGTGCTGAAAGAAGGCAGGTTTTGAAATTAAGGATTGTTACCAAGGATTGCTCATTAAACAAGCCAGCTGTAGGTTTTTTTCCAAATCTAGAAACTAAAAAGAACACACTTCAGGTTTTCAAAGTGAATGCACTTCATTTTATTTCAGCCAGTGAAATTGAAAAGGAGACAGAGACAGGAAAGAGATCACTTGTTGAGAGACAAGGCCTGATACCAAGAGATGGCCATGCATCCTTATGCCCATTCTGCCTCAGAGTCAGCTACAGCAACAATAATTGGGATGTAAAGGTACAAATAAGAAATGTAACTCTTCTTATCTATTATATTCCACTACTGCTAGTGAAGTGTAAGACACACTGTTCTTTAGATGCTAATGCTATGGGACGTCTAGCTCCTTCCATCTTGTTTTGCAAAATACAAGCCACCTTTAAAAACAGAAAGTAAATTCTAGCTTCCTTTCTCAGTGTATTTTATTTGTTGATCATCTCCTGGGAAAGTGCTAAACACTTCTGCTGGAAAGCATTGATCTGAAAATACTTTACAGCTATGGGCTATGTTACAGACCAGAAAAAAGCAAAGAGCTCTGGAATGTTTACAGGTTGGGCCTATGAAATACCTTCAGAGAAATTGCAATTTTGCATCTTTACAACTTTCTGTATCTTAGCACTGTTAACAGAAAAAATAGACATAGTTCTGTCTGAATTAAAATTATGGTGAGAATAAATCCATTATTATCATATATATTATTATTATCATTAGCAGTACTAAAACAATTTTTATACAGCACCTTTTTATTCACAAAAGTCAAGGCACCTTGCTTATTGTTCTCATTTTACAAATGTAAGACCTTGGGAACTTTGAGATGCAGTTTCTTTATTAAGGTCATACAACATGCCACTGACAGGCCCTGGGACACAGCAGAGGCTCTGCAATCCTTCCAGATGGTAGGCAACAAAGCTAGATACCCTGGKTTTTTTTTTTCTTTCTGTGTATTTTGATCAGCCTCATTCAGCACTTAACATAGCACCGCTGCAAATCCTGCAAAGCACAACTGCTTTTTTCTCTAGAACTGCCCTGCTTTGTGCAACACTGAGCAGTGCATGTACAAACACACTCAACCTCAATTTGTGCCTGAAGAGTCATCCTCCCCCTGCTGTCACAATTACCACTAGAGTGCATATTTGGAAAAATACTCAAAAGTCTGAGATTCTGCCCTGTCGTTTTTCTGGCCGGGTAAAACTATTACATACAATTGCAGTTTCTTCTCTTGGTCAGAGTGCATAGCGCCACAATCATATCTACAAAAGTAGCATTTTTAAAATCATTTGTATTGGTTGTGAATCCATTCTACCCCTTAGACAGCAGCACCTGTGCCTCTCACCCTCAGCTGATCTAATAAATGCAGGCTTGGAACTGACAAAAGACAGCAAACATGTCAAAAGCAAAAAAAAAAAACTCCAAGCCACAAAGAGCTACACATTTCAGGAATAATAAAAAAGCCCACAGTGATTCCTCAATTGCAGATGATATCAGCAGAATGTCATAACCATCTTTTTTGCCCCCCACCACCATTTCATCTTGAATACCTGGGACTGCCAGAACTCCCTTTAACAGGGCAGAAATTTCCCTGCCAGCTACAGCTGTTGAGAGCTTGAGCCAGCCAGCCCAACACAGCTGGATGAATTATAGTAAGTTATAACAAATTCAAGGACCTTCAGCTACCAGCTGCATATCTTTTCACTGCAAAGGTTCCTCCTTAAATGGGAAAATTGTACAAGTCTGGCCCCCTGCAATCCAACTAAAGCAAGCAAAAAGAAGCATCCTTTAGTCTCACAGAAAAGTTCTGTAATTTGCAATGTGAGCTCCTCAACAAGGTCTTTGCATTGCATTGCATTGTCTTTTTCTTGCCCTTACAAAGCCTCCCAAGCCAGACAGCAGCTCCAGATTACAAGGCCCCAGTATGTTGGCACTACTGAGTGAAGGAAGATTGAGTGGATGCAGTAACCAGTGCCTGGCCAGCCTGCCCAGCCCTACACAACCTCTTCCTAAGCCAGGTGTTTTCCTTTGCCTGGAAAAATGTTATTGAGCTGGAGAGTAGCAAACACTGCGGTGTTTAACCTTGTGGCTAATGGCAAAAGGGTTTTCTGTAGTTGGGATTTCAAAGCAAGGGGCCTGAGAAACAGGAGATCTTTTAAAGCACCTCTGCCTATAGTTTGCTGAACTTACACTTTTGAGACAAAATGTAAAGTTTCTTCATCTATTTATCTACTAAAAAATACCAACCAACTCAAGTTCCTGCATAACTGTAATACCTGGGACTTTGGAAGTACTTCTCTAAAGTTTCACTCTGCATTTTCTGACAATTAACACAATAAATCAGTTATGAGCTTTTTCAGGTGCAGAAATAAGTATCAGCTATTCAGACATCAGCAACATCTGCAATTACTGGTGGCAGGACAATGAACTCTGTGAATTGTCTTGCTAAGCAAAAAATAAGTGGAATGGATGAAATAATTATCTTACTTTAAACACATAGTCAGATTCCAGCTCATCTTCCTGCTCATGTCTCTACACACTCTCAACACAGAATAAATCTCATCTTTTAAGCAAACAAACACATTTAGGCACCAACCAAATTAGAAAGTCTATGGAGTCAACAGATTATGATCTCATCACTTTTTTTTTTCCTCCCAAGCATTTCCTTTCCAAACTGAATTTAATTCATTTGAAAAAAATTTAAGCAGAGAATATATTGAACTCTCAGGAGGAGGCAAGTTGCTCTATCATGATTATACCACACTTTTAGTCTGGTTTTAATTTGACTTAAACCAATTTATTAGTTTGATTTTAAGCAAACACAGAAACCTTGTAAGAGTGAATGCCACAGTACTAAATGGCATATTAAAAACCAGCAAATATAAATGCATTTTAAGGAAAAAGAACTCTCCTGTCTTGAGCTAAATGTAGTGTATAAAGAGTTAAATTTAGAACAATAAGCCATTACTTTTTTTTTTCCCCAAAGGCAAGAACTTGTAATTAATCCTCAAGGAAAACCATCAACTTCTATGCTCAGTTCTCTGTCCTTGAGACATTTATGGCAAAAATAAGCCCTGTGAGGCCCCACAGTGCAGGAACGCCCAAGTGCAGGTGTGTCTGTGGATATTTGTCTATATTTTTTTTAACATTTCCACACTGTGGCTGCTTATCTAGACTGTCCTCTCCTTTCTATATTAATCTCTGTTTATTCTCCTGTTTGGCAGCAACAAAAACACTCACACACTCCCATTTATGGCCCTCTGGATCCTGCCTAGTAGCTGCGCTTTGACTCAAGAAATTTCAGGGAAGTCAGTGCTGAGAAGAAATGTGCAACTTCCCAGACACATTGCTCTGGAAGGAAATGAGCTGTGCTCTGTAGGGAAAAGGAAATTGCTTTGGAAGTCTAGACCAAACCCTTCCTTTTCCATCCCTCCTCCTGTTTCCCCCTTGAATATATGTAAGACAAAACAAAAGGAAACTGAAGGATGAAAAAGAATGATTGGGCAGAGTTTCYACCTCTGTGTGTAATAAAAACACAGGTGGATGTGGATTTAAACACCAGCGAAACATCAGCTAGAGAAATGGCAGGAGAGACATAGGACTACTGAAGCACCTCAGAGACAAGGGTGTTGGCAGCATCTGGCACAGCAAAATGGGAATCAGCAATGTGGTGAAAGGCAATATATTGCAGGCACCCACTCAGATCCTCCTCTAGGCTGAATTTGTCTTTAGAATGCAGTGAGTAATGCAGCTGCTGATCTAGTTGCCTATGATTGTGACAGTGAGAGAGAACAGGCTGGAAGGTATTTAGCAAATTTCCCTTGCTCCCCTGAACTGAAGACATAGTAAGAAAAGCAGATATGAAATAATACTAAAAGTTCAGAGAACTTATAGGTATGAAATAGGACTAGAAGTGCAGAAACAATCAATTGAACTCAGCTAAATTTTAGAAGAAGCCCATGGAGAGTCTATGAACAAAGATAGAGGTCAGACAATTTGACCAACAAGGCCTCAATTTGGCAGGGAATGCCATCAACATAAATAATGAAACAAAAATACAAGTATATTATAAAAGAAAATCAAGAAACCACCATGTAAGTTTGGCACTATTTGATTCAACTGTGGACCAGAAAATACAAGAGCAATCTAAGAGAATTTTCCTAATTCAAAGAGCAAAAGACTGACCAAGGGAATGGACAAAGAAGTTTCTGGGTAGTGAGGAAATATGATCAAAATGGGAAAAAAGTTTGACTGTAAATTTAAAAAATATTAAATGTTATGGCAGAGGAATTTTTAAAACATATCTGCACAAGGGGCACCGAGGAAAGCAATCCTGTGAAGGAGAAAGCAAGAAAATACAGGTGCCTGTGGGCATTTAAACTAAACTGCAGCGTGGGCAAGAACTAAGTTTTTTCACAAGCTTCCTTTATTTCCTGCCTGAATGAAAGGATATGTTTTGTTTGAGTTTGTTTGGTTTTGATAAGAAGCAACAAAAGGGGAAAGAGTGGGAAACCAATCCATCATAAAATCCTTCTGGTGCGCACCTTGGGAATTCTGCACAATCTGAGTACTCTGAATTCACGCTGAAGAGATTCACTGCAGCTTATGTGACCTTCCCCCCCCACACATATAGGAAAAGGACACCAGAGATACATCAAGTGAGCAGTGGGGCTGCAAGATCACAAATTTCTCGTACCCAAGGTGAGAGCTCAGGCACTGTCCTTGGTCTGTCTTCTCACAGAGATGCAAACCAATACACAAGGCAGCACTCTCAGCGTTTTCTGTCCCACTCCCTAAGGACAAAATATGAAAAGACAACACTTTGAACCACCCTTCAGCCCCTGCTGGCACACGTCTCCATATGGAGCAGGGGAGAGGAAGGGAAGAAGTGATGGGACAATGTATCAGCCAGGAGTTCCCCGGGAGGAGTGCTGCAAACGCCTGCTGAAATCACACCACTCATATCCTGAGATTACACTGGCCTATTGCATGTGCTGCAGCTTAACATTTAGTTTATTATTTTTGCTACTTTCCAGTCAAAAAAAAAAAAAGGAAGAGGAGAGAAAAAAAAAGGAGAGAGGGATTTGAGTTTGTTTTCTTTCTGACCAAGTGCAGGAAAGAAATTTTATTCCTTAAGGAAAGTTCTCAGGAGTGGGAATGAATGTGAGGATTGTATGTCTGAATCATCCTGTTAATTCCCAAAATCCCACACTATGTGGAGTTCAGATAATGTTTTCAGCTAGGAAGCTTTTTTAAAAAATACTTTTAATTTATTTTTCTAAAGAAAAAAAAAAAGAAAGAGAAAGAAGTGGTTTAGAGCTCCTCCCTTCCTAAATCACAGTTAGACCCAGAAAGACCAGTTTTGTTTTTAAACAAAGTCAGCAAATTGCCCCTAAGCTGGTCGGTTCCAGTAATTGGCATCAGGGTAATAACAGTCACTCAGTCGGTTTTCCCTTTGCCAGACCAAAAATAACAATTCAGCCAAATTCTTCCCAAAAGTGTTTATTTCAGCTGAAGGAAGTATAGTTAGGTTGCAGACACATCTTTCTCACAGTTGGAAAATGAACACCTCTATACATAGTGTAGGTGTTTTCCCACCCCTATCTATATACTCAGAGTTACAACTAGACATATTAGATACTCAAAATAACTAAAAGCACCTCCTCCCTTTCTTGTTAGGAACAGCAGCAACAGAATTACTTTTATCAGATGCTGCCTGTAAAATATAGCCCTTGTGTTGTTTACAGCATGTTGGTAATACATTAAAGGAAAAATATCTATTTGCTCTACAATCATTGGAAACTTATGGTGATTACAGGGACCAATAAATCAATATAAAAGCACCTTTCATATTTATTTGAGGCAGGTACATAGTTTCATCCACCTAAAAAGCATAAAATCATCAAAATCACTGTAAGTTTTCCAGAAGTTAAGTTAAAGCACTTCCAGTTAACCACCTTGGGCATGCCAAGCAGCCACAACATTATTCGGTGTACTTACAACACAGTGAAGTGCATAGTGAAGTGCAGAGGGAGTGTGAAGCTTGATCTGCACAATCCTTCCAAGACACCCCACCACAAGGACACTGAGGATGTTGCTGAGAGCAGGGACTGTACAGCAGTATTGGCCTTGACAGCTGGTAAAGAGTGATCCTTCTGAATCTCCTAAGAGAATAGAGACATTACATAAAAGATATTTAAACAATAATAATTTAGAACAGTTAAAAACAGGTATTTCACACTACTATGGCTACTCATGTCCCCTCCCAGTCCTTCCAGAACAGGAGAATCACACCTCAGTTTCATTCCAATAGATATAAACCAGCATTTTTCCCAGAGCTTGGAGAGGAAATGAGTGCCAAGGTTGGGCATAGGAGAATAACATAGAGTTCACAGACAGAACTGTTTCATAACTTTTGAAAAATTTAGCTGAGTGAGTCTACTGCAACAAGAACATTAACTAAAAGGAGCAGCTGAAAACATTTTTTCTGCCCACAGTCACTCAGCATGAGACAGTGGAAGGAAATAACAATGAGTCAGTTTGACATAGGATGGAGCAAAATCTGAAGCAATACTGGATATAAACCCCAAGAGATAAAGGCCAGAGTAAGCTACTGATGAATCTTGATGAAATCACATCCAAAAGGAATTGATCTTTAAACTCTGGTCTCCAAAATTCAATACATTTCTTGAATTACATATCTTTAAGTTAGCTTTAAAATTGTAGTAGGAAATGAAACATTTTCACTTGTTACATTTCTCTTCTAAAAACGGATAACAGGAGCATAGGGTTTCAATGCAAACGAGACAACATGGTAGCTGTTGTTGCATCTACAGAACTGCATTTGTGTAGATACATATATATGTGTATGCACACAGTATAAGCCACTTTTACCTCCACACAAACTATATAAGGTTTGTTTCAGACCTGAGAAACTGTGCTTCCAAAAGATATTTTTCTGCAACAGGTCATGTAATAGAAGACATTTTTTCTCTGATCCACATGGTGTTAGACACACCATTTCCATTGTAGTGGTATTTGCAAGCATGAAACACATGCTTAGTTCCCTCTCCTTCTTTTCAATTTTCATACATCAGTTGACTGAAAATAATTACTCATTATCAACTCATAAAAATGAGTATCAACACATTAAAAAAATTTTTAAAAAGTGTTCTTCTTACTAACCCTTTTGGCTTCCTAAATAGCCCTTTAAAAAATATGTATTTAATTTCCCTGAAATCAAAACAGTAGTATTTATCTTCTGTACATAAGCAGAGGATAAAACCTTCACAATGCAACTCTTTAAAGCCCTATAATTTACACTCTGTTGTCATAAACCAGCAATAAAATATTTTAGAGATAACCATAAAATTGTGATCCAAGTCCTTTCTTTCCAAAAATCTCTGCTTTGACTCCACTGTTAAGAGTCTGAGCAGGATTATTTACATATAGTCAGTGGCAAAGTTCCCATGTAGTCTGAACTGCTCCAAAGTTTGCCCATTTTCTGATGGAGCCTCCCAGCTCAGGTTGAGCCCTGTGCCTGGAAGGGGCTGGACATTTTGCTGCAAATGCTTTCACCTAAAGTGTCTATCACTGAACCCAAACTGCTACATCTGAAATAACATGGAAGTTTGGGGCAAGGAAAAGAAAGGCAGGGCTGTCACCGAACATGAGATTTCTGGTGGGCTGTGGTGGGACGTGGAATTTGATAGCTGGTCTTGTAGAAGGGTTTGCCTCAGCTCTCTGAATTTCACTGTTTCCAGAGCCTGCATCTCTGAGGTGATCAAGGACTGCACCAACTAAACCCAAAATTTCCCCCACTTATCTGAAACATGATAATCTGTGAAATCTTGGAGTCTTACCCATGAACAGATCCAGTGAATCTGAGAGTGGAAACCAGAGGCAGACCCCCTAGGATCTGACTCCTGCCTTACCTTTTGGGCTGCCAGAAGCTATTATCCCCAGCCCCAGAGGTGTCCAGGGCAGCTAGAACCAGCTCCATGGGCATGGATGACATACCTAAAGGGTGCTATGCCTGCCTTACAGGCTGTGATCCAATTCCAGCTACTTCTAGACAGTCTCTGTACAGGAGATGTGTTTGTTTTGGCTCTCTCATTTAAAGTTTCAGGTCCAAATATTAAATTAAAAGCAAAATAATACTCCAACCCAAATCAGACGGAAGACAAAAATTGAAAACGTACAAGTAAGTTGTCACACACACACCAGGAAGCTTTTTTCAACTTTTTCTCTAACAGGACAAAGTAAATAAGAGGAAGTATGGAACAATCCACATTCATAGGAAGCTTCACCAGAAATCACAAGCTCTTTAAAAATTATTTGAGGTTTCAATCTACACTCATTGCAGTCAGATGGAATTTTGCATTTTATTAGTGGAGATATAAGAAGATGAGACATTACAGAAGATGAAGCAGTGAGCTCTGACAATCCAACACGCTGTTATAGAAAATACCAAGTCCAGAGCTCATAGTAAGGTGTTTAGACCTATCCACAAGCAGCAGAGTGGTTACGTTAATAAATAACTCACAATCAGTGAGAGATTATCTTTGCTTCTGCTGCTGACCCACTGAACTAGAGCAAAGACATTTGCTTATTACTGCAATGAGTGATCAGTTGGATATTACAATAGCTGAGCAGATGTCATACAATAGAAAATAAGCATGGAAAAGTGGTAGACATTGTTACATAAAATGTTAAGCCAAAAGCTTGAATTTTGGTCTTCCTAATACTCATTCCTTTACTTGACCACAGGAAGCAGACTACAAAATACAACCCTGTTCAGTGAGAAATATTACAGTCAGGAAGTGCATAACAATTCAATTACTCTCAAGCTTCTTCAAAGAATAAATTAATTTTACCAAATATATATTTTTTTCACCATTTCCACATGACAAGGTTGTGTCATTTCTTTAATTTATTTTAGGGTTTCAAAAATGTAAGCAGTCTGCTACTATTTCCTTGGCAAGACAAGCATCAATGATGACCAGATATAGATTTTAAAAGGTTTTCCTGCATGCTTCACAGTCACATGTTGTGATTTTGTTTTTCAGTTGTAGGTTTTACTCAACTTGGAAATCATCATAGTCAGTATTTCAGGATATTCAAGATTCCTGGAAACCTGTAAGAACCATAACATGTCAGGCCCTGATTGGGAATGTGCCTACCTGTTTAACCTCAAGCACAAGACCTCACATCTTCATTACACAAAACTTTAATCAAGGATTTAACTTTGAACATATATTGAAGTGCTTTGCTGAATCAGGAAGGATCTGGACCTTTTTAAAGAGCAGCATTGTTAATTGACTGCAAAGATGTTATATCCTGCAACTAGGCTCTTAATGAGCCGTGCCTGCTGGCAAGCAGCTCTGATAGCACACAGCAGCCAGCTGGTCCTCAGCAGCAGGGCACGTGGATTGCTGCATTACTCATGGGGTAATGAGTACATGCTCCCCTCTCTCAAATAACTGCAGGACAGGTTGCTGCTTGCTCCAAATATGCTGGTTTGTGTGCATACCTGGCCACTAGTCACTGTAATTAAAAAAAATCTCCTTTTTATAGTCATCTATAATACAACACTGAAATGATTTACTTAAATGGAGGAAGAATACATAAGGCAATAAAACATCTTTTACAGCTGGTTAAGCACTAAAACAAAGCTGAGACATTTGATAACTGCAGGAGGGTTACTGGTGAGGATATTCTAATGCAGTGAACACTCACAAAATAAAAGCAGATAAAAAAATCAAATCTCATGCTTGTTTCCTTCATTTTTTTTCATCTTTTGGAGCTGCACAGAACTGCAGCTGCCACTTCCCTCAGACTTTCTGCAGAAGCTGGTAACAAAGGCATGCAGTTTGGGCACAAACTGAACAAAGAAAGGTTTTGAAAAGTGTAAATATGTTTGAGGACAGGTAAATAAATAATTGATCAAAGCCACATCCTTARTGAAAAAGGAATTCTATGATTAGGAAGCACGTTTCCAAAATATTTGCTTCAGTATCTTCAGCAATCTAACTTTGAAAAGCTGAGGCAATCACACTCTGCCATGACACAGGCATGTGCAAATAATTTGAATGCAAAGAAGCTAAACCCACTACAGCAGCTCTAAATTCATCCTAAGTGTGGAATTATCCATTTTGTGCATGTAAATGTTACCGTCCGTCATTACAGGTATTATTTTGAGATGCTGAATTGCCTGCTTAGGGAAAGTGTTCCATGATGTCAATAAAAACTTTGGTTCTTCAAGGGAGCATTTCTGTTTCTGGGCTGTGATTCTTCTCTTATCAGAGACTACCATATTACAGAGCCTGAAAGTAAAAGCATGTTGAAATAATGCAGCTCCTTTAGGCTAGTCCAGGTAAAAATCAAGCTTCTTACACCCTTCTCAAATAAAAAGCAAACTTGGAGGAATTTAAGTAAAACTTCATATACTTTTATTTTAATTGTAACAGAATCAACTTAACAGCTTTTTTCCTTCTTTTTCCCACAACTCTTTATACAAGTTTCTCAGGTCAAATAATTACTATGTGTACTCTTGGTGTTCTCTCCACACACTGTGCACTGTTTTTGTATGGAATCAAACTATATAGGCCCTCATTTTCAGATGGAACTCTTATAAAGCATTGTCATTCCAATGAAAGAAAATATTCTAGCAGTTTAATCTAGTTTTCATTTCTTCTCCTCCAGCTAACTTTGCTGCTTACTTTGGATGGGGAGTTGGTCTGTAGTCTCTAGTTACAAACTTTTACACGACTTAAATAAAATGCAGAGGATAGTTTTAAAAAAATTTGGGCACATACTGTGTGAAAATACTTTTATAAACTTCTCTGAAAACCATGGTCCAAATACTGGAGCCACTTACAAATAATTTCTAATATACCTCTGGTGAGCAAGGTTATCTTCAACCCTTTCAGCTGCTGTAGAATAGTTAGATTTCAGCACAAACTGTACCACTTTGACATGCTTCTGTGGTACACCTTATTTGTGGCATCTTGAGTAAGACCATTGCTGTTTATAATAATTAATTTTGTGTTTGAAGAATCCTTGTAGAAATCCACAACTAATGGAACACATCAGAAGACTATCAGATTTGGCATGATTTTCTTTTTCCCCCTTGAAGATGGAGTTGCTTTGGATACATTGTCAGAATCTAAGTATCATGTGACAAGGAGGCATATGTTCTCTTAATGTCACTTTATTCAGAACTACAAATCAAGCTTTTTTTCTTCTTCTTTATGATTTTCAGCAGTAGTTTACACCATGGAAGAGCAGTGTAGCTTTCTGGATCTTCCACCATCTCCAGTGTCCTGTAAATGATATCTGAAGGACGGAAAGAGTGTCAGCTCCTCTATCACCACAATATTTGGATTCCTAGTCATACATCCATACAAATTCAGAGAGATTTAATTTAAACTGAGCCTGAGCACTTGTGGTTTTCTTAGACCACAATCAACTTCCAGGACTTTCAGTTTGCAAAAGTCATCAGAACATTAATAATTCTTCTCCCTTGAATCACAGATACTGCATTCCCATTTATTCATCTTCCTGTAAACACATCTTTTGCTTCAACAGGAATCAGGTACATCCTACACATCTAATCAGCACAATCACAGTACTTCAAACCCAACTTTAATCAAAGCTATAGTGTCCAGACTATTTTTATACACAGCTACCACAAGTGCCTATTTTAGTTCTAGTGGGGAACTCTGCATTTTTCACACATCCCTCTGTATTTATCAAGGAATAATATATCTCTGTGTAATTAACCTTCATATATACCTAATACTCAGGACTTAGAAATGACACAGATGATGGAAGTAGGTCATTCTAGCAGTGTTTACATCGTGCCTCCATTTAAACCTGATCCTCAGATTTACCAACATGTCCCCCTTCCTCTGCCCAGGAGGATCCAAATCTGGAGTAGAATGTCCGATTCCTGTGCATTTAAAAATCATCTGCTCTTTTCTGCATTAGCTTATTTTAGGCTACCAATAAATTCCTCCTAACCTGGTGCTTTCCCTGTCCTTCTCTACTCTCACAACCTCCTTTCCTGCAGGTTGTTTTTCCCTCACTGAGATTCCAGTGGGCCTTGTGCACAGAACTGTAGACATACATTGATTTAAACACAGAAGTACAGAAGTACTTGGGAGGGGAGGAAGTGTTACAAAGAGAGGATTGTAAAGCTACCAGTATACCAAGCAAGGCTTTTATTTTTTTTTTTAATTCCATCCTCCACCACAGTGGACCCTGGAAAACAAGTGTCCCCTTTCTCTCTCATCCAGCCTGATTCTGGGCTGCTCTCTCTCTTGACATTACTGCGAGTCTCATGACTCAAAGACGCAGTTCCCAAAGAGAAATGCTCAAATGAGAATGTCATGACCAGTTGACCACAAATGCTACCATTATTCATCGTTAGGCTGAATTATTCCTGCCCACCATGGATCACATCATTATGCAAAGGCATGAGCTAAGAATATGGGAAAAGACTGGCAAAAGGCCTCTTTAAGAAGCATGCCAAATTTTACCAATTCATTTAAAGAACAAAGCATATCTATCAAGGTAATCTTTATATATTCTGAATACTTTCATGTTAAAAGAAGTCCAGGTATTTATTTCTGAACTTCCATGCACACATTTCCCTGACTTATGTTTTGAAAAGAGGGGACTAGATATTATAACAACATCAGCATATAAAAAGATTCAGCTGTTTTTTCCATAGCTTCATGCACTACTGCGGTCATTTCTCTTGGCAGAAACATTTTAAAATCTGCAAGAAAAGACCAGAATCAAACCTGACTTTCAGATTTTTTTTTACCTCTTTTCTTTTTTAAACTTGAATATTGTCAGATTCAGGTTTAGCAGGAATATTTAGGGTTCTGTCAGTCCATTTCTTTTCTCTAAGCTCTGTACAGAGAAGTAAGTTTATAATTCAAAAAAAAGCATCCATTAACAAAATAAATGAAGAAAAACCTCCCTCAAGGGAAGACTTCTTTTAAATTAGAGAGGAAACTAATCAAAGAGAAAATGGCAGCAGCCCATTTTCAGGGCACCACCCCATGAAGACCCACTTAGCAGTTACACACATACATGACAATAAGCCACACACAGCTCACACAGCTTGAATATGCTGGAGCTGGACCCACACAGTATTGCAGCTCAATGATTTCATTTCTCTCCTGCCTGGGATCATAGCGAATGGACAATTGTGGTAGGCTTTGGCACACATGCACAACCAGGAATGCTGCAGGACTGTCATCACCCTCACATTGTCATTTGTGGCACAACTGAGGGCAAGCAGAGGAGATATGAGGGGGTACAGCTCAAAATGTGCACATGCTGCGCCCCTATGAGCAGCACCAGAGGATGCTGAGATACAGGAGTTACAAGCACATGGTTTATTAAAGAAATGCAGGATCTGAAATGAAGGATCCCAGTCTGTGAGCACAAACACATCATTCCTGACTTCAAAGTGATCAAGCAGAAAACCTCCTGAGGAGCAGCATTTGCAGCACAAGCTTCACTTCTCCCCTTTCTGCCTCCATGTACTGTGTCCTTGGTGTGTTCCCCACAAAAAGAGACATGGAGCAGAGTTGCTGCAGGAAACACACAGGAGGGAAGCAGCAGCCACAGTGCAGCTCCTCAGCCAGCTCAAGGCTTCACCTTGCACTGGCACTCAATTTCCCCTTGACAAGTTGTTAAATAACCACCAGCCCCTCTCAGGGGCCAAGTCTAAGTGTGTTATTGCACATCTATGAAAGGCAGGTTCTCAGATTTGAAAGTATTTTTGTGTAACAAAAGATAGAAATAAATATACCACACTTGGAGATTAAGTGCATATATTCTCAGATAAATACCAACACCCAAAGGAATGGCTTAATGCTTAAAATATTTTGGCAGAATGGCATGTGGCCCATAGGCCCCAGAGGTTGCTTGGAAAGCAGGAGTAGAAACAAATGTGTAGCAAAGATTTTGTTAATATGTTCATCTTAGCTATACCAGCTAGTTTGGGCAGATTAACAACCCCAGGAAAAAGAACAGACGGCACAGAGAGGGAGAAGACCTTTAAAACTGCCCTTATCCAAGGTTTGTATCATGTTCAGGTTTCTAACCCTTTAGCCATGCTCTAACCTTTTGCCAGTAAAACACACTCAGCAGTGTCCACAACAAGGAAATCAGACCTCTTTACAGCAGCTAAAAATATGATTTGCCTCCTTCATCTGCAGGCAGTATTAAAGGGGCTGGGGGGGCTCTTCCAGCTGTGCTGCATCCTCATCACACACAGGGGCTCTGGGAAGGGGAAGAGGGGAGGAAGAGGGGTCAGGAAGCAGTAGCTGCTCTCCCTAACCTGAGCACAGAAGCCATGAAGAATGAAGGCAGGCAGCCTACACAGCACGCCTGGAAAGTGATGTTTTAGGATAACAAAAAGCTACACTGTGATGAGGTTGTTTAAAAGCCACCTGCAGGTCTAACAAGTATAGTGGACTTAAGGAGGGATGGAAGAAATTGCTCATCCCAAAGGAGAGGAAAAATGTCTTGAAAAAAACAAAAAAAGCCCAAATCACCTCTCCTCCCAGCCCATTTTTTTTCCCTTCTGTAATGTTGAAAGGAAAAGCCTCACATTTGGTAATCCTGCCATAACATTCCTAGCAGGTAGGGAAAGACAAATATAGGGGAATTCCATTTACCTCAAAGGTTGGATTTTGTTTTATTTCAGTTCACTTTAGCTGTTTTTACTTTTTTTTTTTTTTTTTTTTTTTTTTTTACCTCAGGCTTTGAACTTTTTTTTTTTTTAATGTTTCAAGAAGCCTTTCAGAAATCATGTCCAGGTTTCATCCCCATGCCAAGTTCTCCACCTCTGTGCTTCACACACTGCTCATTCAGTGCACGCCTCACTTGCCCAGAGCTCCTCTGTGCCGCCCTGCTGAGACCCGGGCTGAGGGAATAAGAAATGCCTCAAGCACCTCCCACTAATGTTGCAGCAGTTTTTAATTTCCACTGCTGTTCTGAATCAAAACAAACCCCCAAAATTAACAAACTACGGCAAGAGAGTACAATCTGAGAGCAGGACAAAATGGTTGATTTCTCACACCTCATTGGCCATTTTTGCTTCCTGCACTATTTTTTTCCTCTTCCCTTCTGAGACACCATTGCACTTCCCACTACCTCCCTGTTAGGAGGGCTTGCAAAAGACCCCAGGGCAGCAGAGTGCAGATGCCAGAGCCACCCTCCATCCCTCAGTAGGCAGTCAGTGGCCTGACCTCCATCCCTCCCAGCCAGGCTGGATGTGTGAAGGAGGTTTGGTGCCAGTTTCCATGGCAATGACACCACGCACTCTGCCTGTAGGGCTGGCCTTCTCACAGAGGTAAGCAGAGAAACAATAGACTGAGCTTAGCACATAGAGCTAAGCTTAAGGCATGGACGGAGGAGCCACCACTGCCACGAGAAGGCAGAGAGTTTCTCTGAATGTTTTCCTGTGGCTGCCTCTTTTTTTTTCCAATCTGTCCAATTTTTTTCCAATTCTTTTTAGCAATCTGTCCTAAGCAGGCATTGAGGAGCACCAGTTTCAGCAGCTTACACATAGATGTGGCTGCATGTAGTTGTACATACCTGCAGATGGGAGAGACTATGCCATCTATATATGGTCAAACAGTGCTTCCAGTGACCCCTCTTTACCCTCTTATGTCTGAGAGAGTTTCTTAAGGGCTTTCCTCAGAACCACAAAGCCGGAGCTTTAATTCCTGACCTATTTCCAAAGCTCAGCAAAAGCCAGCACAGATGTATGTTCACCACAGAAACATCCTGTGATTTCGTAAAGCAATTTAAAAAAAAAATAAATCTGAAGTTGCAAGGCTAAGCACTCTGAAAGCTCTTGGATCAAAAAAGTCATTAGGAAAAAAAATAGTTATTGTTTGGTTTAATGTTTTCCATTTTAAATGAAAGTTACTTTCATTAGATGAAAGAGTTTGATGGTTTGAACAAAAATCTAAGGGTTTCAAACCTCCAGCATGGGTGCAGCATTTGATAACTAAATATTTCCTAAGCTCATGGAGGGGTAGAAAACCCACATTGCACAGGACTTCCCTCAGCTCCACCACCTTCCTGTCTCACTCCTGACGAGGGCCTTGAGACATACCCTGGCGACAAGCACAGGTTCCTAAATTCAGGGCACATCAAGTTGCTATTCTCAAAGTCCTATTTTTTGGCTGGCCACTCCTGGGTCAATCATTTTGCAGGATTAGGAAATGAATTCATCAATTTTCTCGAGTCATAAAAATATTTTCCTGCCTTGACAATACTGGACTGTAAAGACCTTTTTCCAGAGCTGAATATCTCACTCAACCCTGCCAAGTAACAAACATACTTTTCAGGGCTTTTTTAGCTCTCTCATATAACTGTCTTCCACAAATGCCAGACATCAAAGATTAATGTTGCCTGACGAGTCATAATTGACACAATGACAACCAAGTATCTCATATCATCATATAATCTTTTTTTAAGAAGCGTGGCAACCTTTCCAGCTATCCACATTTCATTTAAACATTTCACTTTAAACTCAGTGAAATGAATTTTAAAATTGGCAGTTTAGTGTAATGAAGCATTTGTGAGAGCTGTAATGTCTTTTTCTCATTTTGCTCCTTAATTGGCCCCCATAATTTGCACTTAATTCAGATTATCAGTAGTACCACTACTATAAAAGGGAGAAAATTGCACAGTTTGATTGTAAAAGATTAAAAATACTGCTGGAAACCTAGCAGGTAAAATATGAACAATCAGAAAGTTCTCACACCTGGTGTGAGAAAGTGGACATGAATATATTGTAAGTTCCCAAAAATCTTGGTCTCCTTCTTTCACATATATAGAAGAGCATGCCAAACCCCAGAGAAACATTCCCACTTCAGGGGAGAGGAAGTAAACCACATGCCTTCCATAAATAGCACTCTCCTCCCTTAAGTAAACCCTGTGCACTCAGCCTGTGACTATGCTACAGTTTAAATATTTTGCTAACCTTATGCTATATTTTCAGCACAGCAAAAACCAACACTGCAAAACATCTGCCCCCAAGTTATAAGTGGGAGTGCTTAAGAGGCAGCTTTTCTTCTTTTTAGGGGAAGGCGTGCCCTCGCTAGGAATGCAGCCCAATTCATCCTAGGTCATGTGGAATGGCTCTGCTCAAAGGTCCCGCTATTTACCCACAGCTGAGAAATTGCCCAGCTACGCTGCCTTTAGAATGAAGCTGCCTTACCCTGCACAAGGGAAAGAGAGAGAATAGCATCAAAAGAATCAATCTTACTGGGACTTTTAAATGAGAAATCAGCTGAGCAAGCCTCTAGCCGAGGAGAGAGGAGGAGGCTCCCTTGCACACATTACGAGATTTCATTAATTAAGGCACATACCAGCAGCTATTTGAGTGCAAAGACACAGCAGGACTGAAAGGACAAGCTGGTCCAGAGCCCCTCACCAGACTCAGTTTGGCTACACCTGGGAAGACACAGGCATCAGGAAAGGCCACATGCAGTCTGCTAGGGAAAAGGCAGACATCTTCTCCTTTTAAACTACGCACTGCCTCATGATACTCTCATCCATGGAGTGGAGCAAAGACCAAAGGAAGCTGACAAGAAATCAGCACCCACTCAGCTCTCTGCTAGCTCTGACCCACTGAGTGAACAAGTTCACCCTTTGCATCTTTGGACAGCCCACTCTGGAGTCTGTATATCATATATGTCTCCTTTTCCACTTTCTCATCAGCAAAACATCACTCTTTCTTTTAAAAACTCAGTGATGGGGAGATTAAAAGCAGGGAAACAGGGAGATTACAATGGCAAATACACCGAGCCTGACCTTTCAGTACAGGAATCCTGGGCTGCAAAAAAGCGGGCTTTGGGCAATGCAGTGTAAAGAGGAAGAAGCAGAGGCAATCAGATAGGTCAAAAAAAAAAAAAGGGGGGGGGGGGAGAAAACCTCAACCACACCTCTGAATAACTACATTAAAGAGCGAAAATTGTTATCTTTTGATCTGTCTATATCACAGACACAGCTATCAACAATCAAGCTTGCTTAAAAATTGTGGTGTTTAAAATAATTCTCTCAACTCCTTATTTGCACTGGAACAGGATTCAGCTATTTAATACACACAGATTCTTCTTTCAGTATTTTGCCTCACAGAAAATTAGTACCAAGGAAATAAAAGATGACTCATAGCTGATCATATAATAACTGAAAGATAGCTTGAAATTTAAAAATAAAATAGGAAAACAACAGCAAAATAATCCCAAACAAACAAAAGAACAACAAAACAAACACACAGAAAACCCAAACCAAAACCAAACACACCACATAAGTAAAGCCTCCTGCAAATACTGCTGGCAAATTATCACTTACAAGTTAGCTACCTCAGATTTCTAAATTCCAGCAGCCTACCTGGTCTCCCACCACATTTGTCTTCATGGGTTACACAGAACAACTTTCCCTTTACCCTATAATGTTTCAGTTAAGGTCACAAAGGATGTTACCTTCTTCACCAGTTTTCCCAGAAAGGAGGGAAAGACAATTTAAAGGATAAAATAGCTATTTGGAGACCAGGAATGTGAGGACTTTGCTAGAGCTGACTGTGATCTGAACTCATTCTTTGCATTTCCTACCACAGGTAGCTGCCATGGCTGCACAAATCTTTCCCAGGGTAGAAGGCATTCCTGGGTTCCTCATTCAATGGCTCTGCTTACCCTCTGTGAAATGACCTGAGTCTTTCTTAAAAAAAATATAAATCAATGTTTCAGTGTTTTTGATACATGCTGCTAAGGCAGACCCCACAACAGATCCAGAAGGACACACCACAAGTCTTCATACATTTTAATTACAGTTTACACAAAGTGAAAGGTGGGTTAATAAGCTCAGTTCATTAAAAAAAAATTAATAAGAAATGGCATTCTTGTATGGAAGAACAGGGGACTTAGCCTTCAGAGGGCTGATCAGAAAATATATATTATATCCAAGAGTCACCTATAGTCTTCAGATGAGAAAGAGGAGGGAACAAAAGTGGCAGGGAATGGAGAAAGGAACAAGGGACTTTTTTAATAAAATCCTTTTAAAGAGAAGTGTTTCTCATTAAACTGGTCCCTCTATAGCAGAGCAGCAGATTCAAAAGGTTTTCTCCCATGTGAGGTTTCTCAAGACCATTGAACACACACAAATCTGCTGACAGAAGAAGCAGAAGAAAAGCATTTCAAGCAGCAGAGCTCCAAGAGCAGACAATAGGTGCCACCTCCAGATAGCAAGGCAGCTCTTCCCCGAGAGACCCGTGGCCACCCATATTCAATGTGGGTAACTGAGAACACGCTCCATTCTGGCCAACGTGAGACCCACCACCACAGCTGCTCACTCAAAGCACTGGGTGGCCCTGAATGCTTTTAAATGGGAAACATGAATGCAGAGATCTGGGTGGTGTTCTGTGTGCAGTGGCCTGAGGAGGAGGGGGAGGCCAGCCTGTCCCCTGCCAAGCCCTGAGTCACAGCCCCGTGCCAGGGAATCCTGTGCAGAGCCCTGTGCGCTGAGGTGCTGGGCTGAGCAGCAAGGAAACACCACCCCAAACCTCCTGGATACACCACCAGATTACTCATCCTTTCTTATGTCATGTTTTGGCCACCCCAAGTGTGACACTAGTGTTTTGGGTAAGCAGAGAGCGTGAGAAAGGCGCTGTGAGCCTGGCTTACTCGACACCCTTTTCCTCACCCCATCCTCACAGCTCTATATCCAGAGTTACTCATCACAAGTCCCCACCTGTCCCTTGGAAATTGCTGTGCTTCGTACTAAATTTACTTCTGAATGTGCAGTGGGGAGTATTAATACATGGTCTGGTCTACGATTAAAAAGGGATTACTTTTTTCCCACAAACAGGGTGAAAGGGAAATCATAAAGTTGCATCCAGAAGGATATCGTTTCCAAGTTAGACAACTTCAGTTTTAAGAAACCCTATGAGGTTCTAATTTATTAATGAATAGCTGCTGTCTTTGTAATTTTGTCATACTTATTCTATTACTGTCTGACACTTCCTATTGTCACTGCTTGAATTTTTAAACACTTCCACATGACTAGTGCTAATCTCCACGTTTTATGGAGGGCTGCTTATAAAAGGATAGAGATGCATGAGTGTATAGAACGATTATAGCTAAACATGCTCTAAAGCCTGCTCTTAACATCTCTCCATTTCTAGCATTTCTCCCTTCCCCCTAACTCGCAGCATCTGAAAGGAAAAGAAAAATTAAGGAAAGATATCTTTCCCCTTTGTTTTTCGGCTTGAACGGGATTTATTCCTGACCAAGAGAAAAAAAAGAGAACTCCTTCTCAAAGCAAAAGGCTCCCAGAACAGGGTGCAAAGATGCAGGACTCCTGTGTGAAATAAACCTTGGCAAGCAAACAGCGAGCTTCGTATCTTGATTTTTCTTTCAGAAAATCTTGTAGAACTGGTACAACAAGCTATTGTGAACAGCTGCTTTGAGGATGCAGCCTCGCAATAAACAACCTCCGATTTAAACACAGGACTACGCTCACCTAGACAGTCTTTTATTTGTTTATTCCCAAGGATTTCAACACCTCTTTTGTCCTGATTCTCTGCACCACAGATTTCCAGCATGTAAGTATGTAGACATTATGCATTTGAAAGCACAGTTAAAACACCTTTTTAGACTCATATTTTCCTCAAATCCTCCTATCCACATCTTTTAAGAACCCTCAAAGAACAATACTGACTCTCCACTTCCTTCCCAGCCTGCTCTATTGGGCCCCATCCCCAGATTAGGTCTTGGGTGCTTATTACTGGCCTGTGTAATTCCACATACACTACCTTTAATGCATAAAAGTGAGCAGGAAATTTTCTTAAAATTCTATGAAATTTACACCTTTACTGCAAAGATCACCATGGTAAACAGGGACAAATGACCCTGAGTGCTGCTTGCACACATGTATTTTATGCAATCAACATTGTTTTTCACTGCCTCATTCCAATAGCTCCTTCTCCTTGTTCTGTGTGCGCTGTGTTCACATGGGAAGCCCTTGATCCATTTAATAATTTGCAGGTACCTCTTGCACTTGGTGTGTTGGATGAAGAAATATTCTCTACTTTACTGTGGTCCCCTATATTTAGCTTATTTTGTATTTCTGTCTTCTCAAATAGAGAGGACCTGAATTCCAGTAGCTTTGCTTTAAACCAAATGAAAAGAGGCAGAAGTAAGCAGCACTCCTAATCAGCCAAGGGCACACCAAGAGAGCTCACTGATGGAGGGAGTAGATTTTTATTAGATATTAGGAAGAACTTCTTTATTCAGAGAGTGGTGAGGCACTGTTACAGGTTGCCCAGAGAAGCTGTGCCCCATCCATGGAAGCGTTCAAGGACACAACCTGGTCTAGTTAAAGTTGTCCCTGCTCACGACAGGAGAGTCTAGATGATATTTAAGGGGCCTTCCAAACCAAGCCAGTTTGTGATTCTGTATCTGAAAGTCTTGCATGTCACACCTGCTTCAAAGAGAGGCTAATACAACTGCTAAAAACATTGCTTAGTTCTTTGGATATTAATCTAAGAGCAATCCTGAGCTGGTAACTGTTCATAAGAAATAAAGAGTTTTGGTTTTCTATGACTTCCACAACTGCCCCCCACCCCAAATCTCAACTGACAGTCAACCCATTTTACTTCCAGAAAAAGTGGTGTTTCTAAATGCTACTGCTACAACTAACAGTGCTGCACATAAGTCAGAGCTGTCCAGTATAATGCAACTGGCATATAAACTGAAAATTTAACAGCAGCCCTAAAGCTATGTCTAGCTTGCATATGCACACCTATTTACATGAATTGCTACCAAAAGAAATTCAAACCATCGTGAGAGATGATTGTTCTCGTGATTTCTCTTCAACATTAATGAAAAGCCTACAAGCAAAAAAATGTTCTTCTCACCTTGAAATGACAGGGAAACTGAATATGCAAGCCAGGCTTTGAGGGTTATACACAGCTTTTAAAGTTCAACCTGGACCTCCCAAAACAAAGTTTTTCAAACTCAAAGGCCCTCAGATCTCATCTACTGAGCTCTTTCAAATACAGGACAAAGTCTAAAATGTATTACTGTTCTCACTACAAAGAAAGAAATATTGCCAATCCTCCAGGCAATGCTTTGAAAATTTATTCCTTCGTGCCTTTATATTTAAATAATGACATTTGTCAAAAAATTACAATGATTGTATTCAAGACCTTTCAATTAGCTTTAGGTAGCAAGATCACACTACCAGGGGTATCTTTATTCATCCCTAGGAATCCCTAGTTAAACTGTCAGAAAGGACAAAAAACTCTGAAAGTCGTGAGGCAACATGATCTACCTGTCCAGGGGTAAAACAAGAGATCTTCTGATCATGAACCCAGTGCAGGCTGAGTTTACAATGTGAATCAATTTTCTGAATGCAGGGATGGAGCCTAAAATGGCTTGCACTGCTGTGGTCCCCAAGTAAAATATAAAACAGCAACTTCTTACTTTCTAAACCCCTCTCTCTTTCATGCCTCTACTCCAGGAAATAGTTACAAACTATTTCTTCCAAAGAGATCTAATTGCCTACTGCAGTCTCAGATCAAACAGGTATTTGCATGCTTTAATTTATGTCTACAAAGTTACTTCCAGGCACAAAATAAGAGCAAGACCAAAGCTAGCTAGCTTAACCAGTTTTTGACAGCCAAATATACACCAACCAGCCTTATTGCCGATTTTGCATTTGAAATTTAGTGTTGATTCACAATTTAAAAAAAAACTAAAAATCAAAAAAAAACCCATGAAACAGTGCAGTCACAGAAGAGCTGTGTTGTAAAACTTAATTTGAAACATATCTGCCCATTCAATTCATGCTCAATATTCAAATGCCAGGCTGATTTTTCCTTCTGCCATGATAAGGGCACATGCACAAGTCAGAGGAGCTCGTAAATTCACAGACCAGCAGGTGCTCTTGGGAATTTCCCTGATAGCACTTCTGGCACATGGGAACCACCTTGCACTACTGCAGATTAACCATAGGTCAAAAACATGTACTGAAGCAGTAACCAACACTGAATTTGCAATGAATTCACTCAACACTAATTTGTTTTATAGCCACAGCCACAGCTACGGGCACTAGTGCTGAGCTGGCTCCTCTCCTCCTCCTGTTATTTTAACATTCACATCCTTCCACCTGTTCTCATCTGTCCAATGGGGTGAAAATACACTGCAYGGTTGTAGATAAATTTTGTCACATTTGCCTTTTAATATTTTGACAGTGCAACAAAATGGAATGTCCTACATAAGAAATAGCACCACTGCACTTACCAGTGCACAGAGGTCTGCCAGCCTCCTTTCCCCACTTCAAGGCTATGATGAGCAGCAGTAAGAGCACACCACCTTTGCTTGATGAGGGTACTCCCTAAAGTTTAAGCCAAAAACAAATAAACAATTAGGATTGTTATACAAACTCTGTGAAGTTTATATACATCTCAGCAAGTCTGAGGATCTGTATTCCTTAAGCTGTTTTAAGCTTGTAACATTTCCTGAACTCAAAGATTAATATCTTCTCTAAGTTTCTGCATACAATTCTACTTTTTGGGTTATCAAAGTTCATAAGATTGCCTATCAGTCCATCTATAAGCTACTGAAACATTCCTCTGACCCCAAATGACAGGCAGCCTATGGTATATTTTACCAGAACTTTTCAAGTTAATCTTTTACCTTTCCTTTATTTCTTCACTTTTCCATACTCCCTGGTTACTTTATACCTTCTCTTCAGTTTCTACTATTTTCATTTTTCCTCACAGGATATTTTTGTTCTTTTTTTCAGTAACCTGTGCTCTGTTCCCATCTCCCACATCTATATTAATGTCTCTCTTACAGAGCTGAGCTGAGCAGTCAAGATGAAGCTAAGATCTAGAGCTAACATTGTCCAAATGGATTTCAGGTAAAGAAAACATTTTTTCTATCACTAACAGAAACATTGTATAGAATGCACACAAGATTAGAGAACTTTTTAATAGGGAATAATGGGTTCCTTTTGTGTTGAAATTATTCTTACTCTAAAGTTTGCTCTTAAATGTATAATGCGATGTTTAACATAATAGAATTTCGCAGAGATTTCACAAAATACTCGCTATGCTTAATCATGTGAATTTCTTTAATTTTTAAGCTAATAGTTAGTATTTTTCCTTCTTACTTCATTTATTAGAAAAGATAAGGTGTTACCATCATCCAATATCAGTTTGCACTTGTACACTATTTAAGTTGCAAGTTCATATTTTGATTTTCTGACATGCTGCCAGTGATATTTCTTCCCTGGGCTGTTGAAGTAAGATCCTGGATCTCCAAAGAGTGCAATGTGAATTACCATTAGTCACAAAAGTGCTTTATGATCTTGACAAACTGAGGGGTTTGAGAAAGCACAGATCTAAATCTACAAAACTAGAAGTCTGTCAAAAGGTGGCCTGCTGCATGAACAGCAAATTAAAGTGATCAATACCAGTGTCTGGATTCCCAGTACCCAGACATTCTGTATTCTTTGCATCAGCAATAAACAGAAATTAAAAAGTCACAGAATTGTTAGGGTTGAAAGGGACCTCTGGAGATCATCTTGTCCAATTCCCCCAAATGTTGACTTCATCTGTAAATTTGGATACCAAAATATTTTAATTAGGTGTTCAAATATGGAATAGTATGGATGTTGGCAGAGATGCTTTTTAGAGTTTGTTTGGAAATTTTACACTCAGTAACTTGGATGAAATGCCAGGGAGAATAATGATTACAAAACAAGACTGTTCTCTTGCAGATGCCAACTGTATTTCTTTGAGTTACAGAGAACCATCTGGTCACCTGGGTTTGACATTATGTCAATTATTTGTTGTGATATTATTAGGCTCCTTAGCTTGATGCATGATAAGGATACAGATTTAAGGTAAATCAAAACATGCCCCATATACAGATATTTTTGATGTCCAATTATGCATTACTTTGGGGCTTGAAAGTTAAGGAATAATTTCACATTGAGTGAAGCCAGAGCAAAACATTCTCAGTCCAACAATTTCTGGAATAACAAAGGTAGATTTAACACTGATCTTCAGATTTTTTATTTCCACAAAAAAAACCAAACCAAACCAAACCAAAACAAAACAAAACAAACCCCAAAAGAAAAAAAAAAAACCAAAAGAAAAAAACCCCAAAACAAAACACAGAACAAAAAAAACCCTCAGTAAAACTTTTCTCAAACATATTTATCTACTTCTACTGGAATTCCTTTCCGTCTCTCTTACACACATAAAGCTCTTGCAATCCCTTCTTCTCAAAACACAATTTCAAAATCAGCTACCAGTGTTTTGCTCCTGGATGCAAGAAATTAGCTTTTTACAGCAAGAAAAATCATTCACTGGCACAGCCTCTCCAGGGACATGACATTGCTGGAGTCCACATTGCTGGAGGTTTTCAAGATGAAAGTGGACAGGGTGCTAGATAATCTGATCTACTTTTGCCACAAAAGAGATAACACCTACATCTAATATCTAAAGTAGCCAGTGAGAGCATCTTTCCCCTAATGTGTGCTTCAGAAATCCCAGAAAACAGAGGAGCAGTATGTAAGTAGAAAGACTTGAAAATTTACTTCAAAAGAACATTTTTACAGAGGCACAAGGGGTTTTTTTCCACAATATTTACCATGAGGCAACAGACAAAAYAGAATTATGTATTTGAAGAATAACATTTTTTTTTAGCTGCAAGAAGTAAATCACCTAGAATGTGTATACCTCCAAGGAAAATTCTACTGTACAAGATAGTCACTGCAGATTACTGATGCTGTGCAATTTCTAACTGTTCCTCTTCCAAAGGTAAGTGAAAAAAATATGGTTCAAGATGGTGGCAGGCAGTGACTTGAAGCTAATTTTGTACTTTCATCTCCTTTTCCTCTACTCACCTTCTTATCACCCAAAGTCAAATTTTCCTGTAAGACAATTGGTGCTTGCCCAAGAAATATTGTAAAAAGCTTTTAAATAGGTACGTCATGGCCATGAGCTAACTCCTAAGTAGAAGGAACAGAAAGCATCTCACAATTCCAACTAAGGCTAGTATACTTCTAAACTAGTGTCAAAGTTATGACATATGTCAGAAACCATACGTAGAGTTCTTTTGATATTGAAAAAATAGTGTGCGTCAAACGAGCTGGAAACAGGCATTTTCTTTTTCTCATGTTACTATTTGTCTACATCATTGTTTGATTTTGATACATAAGAAGTATAATAAGTTTAAATGAGGAGTTCTGCATCTGGCAGGCAAGACCTTTGCTATTTTCTAGAAATAATTTATTCCAGGATGTCGACTCCAGTTCAATGATTCCTCCTCTGCCTCTTTCACTCTGCCCCACTTGAGGAGAGATGAACATGTGTGGAAAAAGAAGGGAAAAAGGTTGTCTTTGAACAACACAGAGAGGGTGGGGACAAAACTATCAAAGATATATAAATATGAAACAAAGAAGAAATAAAGATAATAGAATTTTTTTAATTACCACTAAAAACAACTGCCATGCTAATTAATACCAGAGTTATGGTTACCAGGGCAACAACAGCTCCCCTAACTTTTCTTCTTTAAGTGTATTTATTATTTTCACTGAAAACTCCTTTCCTTTTAGTAACTTGGAAACTTTAGCAGCTCTATTGGCACAAAGCACCAATGRGCACTGCAGGATTCTTTGGGAATCCTGTATGTTCAGCACGGAGTTGTCAGACTCAGTACACACATTTTTACCTTCTCAAGGGTTTACAATGTTAAACTGTTTTAAAAGCTAGAGCTCCATATCTTTCTTTTTAACGTTCATTGCATATTTCTAGCACTTGAAAGTCCCTAAAAACTTGTTCTCTCAAGCATTGTCGTCCCATTTCAGGACCAAAAGGGCACATACCTCCATCTGTACGGTCACCCTTGAAATCCGTAAGCAATGCAAAGCTTTCTCCCAGTAGAGATTAAACAAACCACACAAGTTTGTTCAGACCAAGCCTGGGAACAGAAACCAGGTCTTTTGCATGACTGCACGATGCATTACTGAAAGGTTACTGCGCTGACCTTTGGTCTTGGTCACAAAACATTACTGATAAATCATTTTGATTAATATATTTTGTTTGGGCTTTGCTTTAAGGCTTGGCCTGCTGTTTATTTAAATGATTCTCAGGTATTCCTGTCCTTGTACTCACCAGTGCCTATTTGCACTGTCTGGTGAGGAAGAGTTGTTGCATTAAATCTCAGAGGAGGTGCAATCTTCAGAATTATCTTAGGCTGAAAATTGAATTGAATAAACAAGAAGTTAAACTTCTTGTTTATTGGATAATTTGAAAAATAACCTGCAGAAATGGAGAAAAGCACATTACAGCTAGGAACAACAAACATGTTGGAGGRACAGAGAGAATCAGCAGCATATGCATAGAGTTGTCTTTCCCTAGGATTTCCCAAAAGCAGCTTGGGGAAGGGCCACTGTGGGGAGAGGAAGCTGGTGCACACTGATGAGGAATGCTTGAGTGGAATAAAGTTATGCTAATCATAAGGCTGTAAAATATGTACCACACAGCTGGAGGCAGAAATCAGAGCACTGCTCTTACTGAGCTGAGTGCAAACCAAAGAAATCTAGATACAAGACTGAAAATTTCTTGAGAATTTCACATTGTATGATCACACAAAGAACTAAGATTTGCTAAAACTGATAGTCTTAAGTTTTATTATTTAATGAAATCACCCCAATACTATCTTTGTGTTCTGCTGAGAATTGCAAAAATATTTCAGACTTTTTTAAAGACCATTTTGTGGAAATATTGAGGGGKTTTTTTGTCGTTGTTTTGCAGAATCATACTAGAGCCAGAATTCTGATCCAAATACCATCACAGCTTCATATTCAGACAAAAAACAGGAACAAAAATTTTGCACAGAAGAACATATTAATTTTTAAAAACTTTCAAAAAGGTAATACAAAAAATATTGGCAGCTATCCTGCAGCGCCAGAAATACATATGCACCAATAATTCCCAAGGACTGCATACTGTAACTGCCAACTACATCCATAAACATATGACCTCATTCATAAAAGTATGATCTCAAAGCTCATACCCTGTATCTCCTTTCTCTAAATTAGCTGACATTAAGGACAGATTCCAGATCTGAGGAAGCCAACCAAGCTTTGAAGTGTTTGCAATGCTGCACTAGAAGCTGTTTTGATTTTTACCACCAGGCTGCTAGATAAATTCTAATCTCACCATCAATTATGAAAGATTCTTATGACAACCTTGATTTTACAAAATTAGGTTATCTTCCAGCCTGTGGACATTTTCCTGTTGCATTCTGGGTTAATCCACGTGTAGAGCTCACTTCTGTCAGAATGACAAAAAACAATTGATTTTGTTTCATGGTGTATTCTTATCAATGCTTTCCGCTGCTCTTAGCCAGTCTTTGACTGATAGGGTGTTAGAGGAAAGGTCCATTAATTGATTTGTAAATAATTACAGCTAAGTCTTCACTTTTGACTAGATATCAATAAAGGCCTATTCTTTTTTCACTGTTGAATGCTTTTAAATAAGCTTCAGTGTCCACTTTCAGCCACAAAATTCATTAAAATCATTAGATACTTTTAGAGTAGCACCCACTGGTGATAGCAGAGGCAAGAGTGTGTCAGCATTTCTCTTACACCACTTATTGGGATGGATTACAGGGAAGAAAAATAAATGAACAAATAACATGCTTGGGGGAAAAAAAAAAGGCAAATCAATTATTTCCTGAAGTGGGATTTAATTTTCAGACCTGGTGGAATTACCTCAGCTGTACAGAGTTTAAAAAATAATCACCTGCAGTACTTGGTACATGTGTTCCTACCCATGCACAGCGTAACTGTTCATTGCCTGTGGGCACACATGGACACAGGTGGTCTGGCCACCCATATTTCCAGCAATTTTTGAACCTGTTGACTAAATTCAGACATATTTAACAAAGGACCCAGAGTCTCAAAGCCAGCAACTTCCCACAGATTTTGTGAAAATAAGCAGCAGAGTATGCACAAGGGAGACCCACTTAGCGTCCCAATGGAGCAAAAGTCTGCAGAATGAGCTCTGCAGCACTGAACACTTGAAAATTACACTCATCTGGGGAAAAAATACATAGCCAAAGAGGCTAGAAAGTACACACACACACACACACACACACACACACACACACACACACATCCATCCTGTTTTCTAGGCCCCCATGTGAGGGGACAAAATAGCAGTCAGAACCCATGTGTCAATCAGCATCTGTCAATCAGAAACCCAGGTTTCATTTATTTTAACAGTTCTCAGTTTAAGGTTCCTATCTTCTCCTTAGCACCTCATGCATAACAGAAAGACCTGCACACAAATGTGAGTTTTCAGAGGAAAGTAGAAATTCAAGTCTAAAAGGTAGTTATATTTTAGCAAGCCTTTCATAGGCTGTTAATATATTCAAGCTGCAACAAGACCATATTGAAATTGTCACACACACAAAGTACAAATACCATTAATATAAGTAATTGCGTCATATTTTGAGACTGCATTTCAAGTGATCAGCCCAAGGCAAGGCAAGTTATATTTAATTCTCTGTACATAATGCCAAAAAATGAGATATATAGTCATATTGGGAAACTACCTGTTCAACATTATAAAACAATTGACCAGAAAACCTTCTTTACTGCTGCTTTCCAGTGATAGCCACCTCTTTCACATTAACAAGCACAACATAAGATTTCCACCTAGTCAACAGAAGCAAAAGGTTCTCCTACAACAACTGTGTGAGTTCACTGTATAATTTTTGTTCCTAATATCCATTCCAGTTGTCAATCCATGCTGTATACCTGATAAATACCTGTGAGACTTTCAGTTCCCCCTGCCTTTACTGGAAGCAACCTTCCAGAAAGAGCTTAAGCTGCACAAAAGCTTAACAAAAAACTGTGTGTCAGCACATGTACGTGCGTGTGTGTCAGCACACCATCAGGTCCACGTACAAAGCACAGAAATAGCAGAGATTTGTGGGTTACAGTCTCTTTCCTGTGACATTTCCCATTTTATTCCCAGCCAGTGCATGCTGAGCATCCCACACATTGAGCCATTTCAGGTACATTGCTCACAGAGTAAATATATGACTCACTCTCACAGCACATTTGCCCTAAGACTTATGAAGAGAAATTCATTAAGAAAAGAGGCAAAAATACCCCTTGTTCTAATAGCAGAAAGCTGGAAAGCTAAAGATCCCTAGGCTGACGGATCCAGGGGAGGCCATAGCTGGGGGCAGTAACATCACATTTCCCAAAATGTGATTCCCAAAGGTCTCCCAAGGCCTAGTCTCCTCATTCAGACCATACTTGTTCAGCTACAGTGGCACTATGGACACTGTTCTGCTACCAAGGGGAAAGTCCATAAAAGACAGAGCAAGCCAGGCCAGAGGGAGGCTGCCAGTTACAGCCTGGCCATGTTGCATGGTCCCACTTGTGCCCTTGTCCCACTTACAGGAGTCACTGGGATGCTTCAGCAAGATTTAGGAAATGGGCAGATGTATGAGGTAGCTTCATTCCGCCTGAAGCATAAATAATCTCACATTTGATGTCCCTACACATGGGGAAGGTTTTCTGAGGAATACTTGGTCAGGGACAGCAGTACAACCTGCTACCCATGAAGCAAAAAAACCTCTTATCTAATCGCTATTTTTCATCCACTCAGTCACAGTAGGAATCTTGGGAATTGTTAAGGACTTAATGGGAGACCCAAATGTAACTAAGATGAACACACCATGAGGAAAGAAAAGCCAGCAATGTGTTTCAGTTAAAACCTCACTAACCTAAGAGTCTCTCTTTAAGCCACTCAGAAAAGCCTTTAAAATCTGATAATCACTTAATAATATTTCACACTTGCTGCTCAACCTGAAAACCTCAGCTACAGCTTTTGTAAACTGTGGTATTCTTGTTCCAGATGGCTTGCAAAATAATTTATAAACAACAAAGTTCAGCAGGTTCATAGCAGCTGTTTAATTCCAGCACTTTGGCCACCCACTTCAGCATAACTGAGAGCTTTCAATCAGCTTTCTCTAATGGGGCCTTCAAACAGCACCAGRGCATGTGTTCAACATGCTCTCAGAAACTAGCCAGCCAAATAGGGAGGGTCAGTCATCTCAGCAACTCTGTAACATACCCACAGCATGTCCACACTGCCTTTTTCCTTTACTTCTTTTTAATACATAAACCTAGTTGAGACCAAGTAGGAAGATGTCCCAGAGTTTAAAAAATGCCTTTGTTGAAATACACAGTTCCTACAAAACAATTCCAGTTTGCCTTAGTTCCAATGTTGAATATAATCTTCCCAGCAGGAATATACTCTGAATGCAAACATAACATCTCACAGGGTCAGAATGGCTTTTTTTTACTGGTTTACTAAATGTATGCTAAGTGTTACAAGCAATAGAGTATGTCAGAAAGGGCCTTCTCTCTACCTGACAGATTTYCACTGCTATTTCTGTTTCTTCCTCCCCGCTCCTCTTTCCTTGCTGGTGTTTACTTTGGCTCTGTTTTTCTTGTGTCCCTTCAAAACCTCCTTGTCCTGGATTGGCCTTTGGGGCACAGAGGAAAAAGGAAGAGGTATTGCTTCACAGTCTCTTTAAAGGTCACGCAGTCTGAACTGGACAGGGACAAATTCCAAGTCACTTTAAGCTCCTCTGATCATGGGCACATCCACACAAAGCATTCTGGAAATAGCACGGCAACATTAAGGTTGCATAAAGCTCAATAAAATGTACCCTGCCTGTCAACACAGCTGATTAGCCCAGGCTCAATGCCCCATGAATCACAGACATATGGTTTCCAGGAGGCTCAGGATAAACAGAGCAGTATGGAGGCATGCCCTAAGTACTAAATACGTCTGGTATCTGCAAAGGGTGTCAGGGCATCAGCATATTCAATCGATCCAGGACAGCAGCCCCCAGTGTATCTCATCATTTCAGCTAGTGAGGAAGAGGCAACTTGTCTCCTGAGGAGCCTAGTCCTAGCTTGGAAAGCTTTTTAAAAATTAGGGCTGATGTGAGCTTGTTTGCTGGCCACTGCTGATAAGATGCAGCATGCTGTGGTCTGTGGATATGTTTTCTTGCTTTGGCTTACACCAGCACACTGAGCCTGAAGGAATGACTGGCAAGAATAAGGCGCTTGTGGTGGAGGAGACCACCTCTCGGCAAGCATGCAACTGAGAAAAGTGTTCCTTAAAAAAACATTCAGCAGCGCGCAACTCCTGGAGCAACAGACAAAGCCAGTCTGACGCCGAGGTTTGTGTACCATCTCAGTAACCAACAGCCAGTTAATGATGGATTCCTCTCCAAGGCATTCTCCTCCTCCCACAAATCCTGTGGTTTCCACAGCATACACAAATTTGTCAAACAGAAAATAGCACTGTTTTGCTTTATGCTAATGTTTAAACATGATTTGTATTGAGCTATTGTACAAACATTGGTTAAGAACTAATTGGGGTTTTTTAATGAGTTAATGTCCTGCTCACAATTGACAGGAACTATCAGTGTGTTGAGGAGAAAAAAGATTCCTTTAGTTTTGACACACAGCAGAGATTTTTAAATAAAGCAGACAGCTGAAACAATCACAAGATCTCCGATATGTCAAGGAGATTTTCAGTGTAAGAAAGGTCTGCTGGCTGTCTCAGTAGTGCCCAGCAACCTTAAAAAACCCCACAGGCAGTAAGTTCCACCAGCAGGAGTAATTTCAGCAGCACACCGCAATAAAACAGTGTTGTAGAAGCTGGAGGGCAACACAAGCAGGTACCAAGCCCACAGAGGAATCTCAAACTGCAAAAGCAACCTTTCCAGCTTGTGCAAACAGCCCAAAGGTCCCCATGACACCTGCTGTTTCTGTATTGCTGTTGTGCTCTCAAGGAAAGGTTGCTCCATTGGGGCTTTCCCACACCACATCAATAGCCAGCTGCAGGTTTGGACAATGGGAGCAATTTGAAGCTGGACAAATTGAAGAAGCCAAAAGCTTCTCTGGCAGAAAGTCAAAGTTTGATGAGCTGTATTTAACAGCCTTACAATCCGGGGGGTAATTAATAAGTAATTTAATAATAAAAAGGAAAGAGAAGGAAGGGCAGAAGGAAAGATTCTGCAAACAAGCGTAACTCTCTGGAGCTTATGGAGCTCTGGAAAGGTTTCCTAATACGACAGTGAGGGCAACAGACTACAGTCAGGCATTGTCAGACTGACAGTTGTCAGGCATTCTGGGATTTGAATCCTACTGCTTCCTGATAGGCATAGCATTAAATTCCCTTTTTAAATGAAAACTCTATTTTAACCCTTTGCCCAGGAAAGTTATAATTCTTTTCTATTAGAAATGCAATTAAACCACAAAATGCAGAAGTGTCTAGGGATTTACAAAACAAAAAGCTGTGTAGGTTTAAAAAACCATAAAATTCCATTTAATAAGAAGTTAATTACAAGGAATCTGGTTATCGATTAGCATCTTGTGTAGTAAGATCAAAACCAACAATTCTGGTATCTGGTTATCTAGACAGTAATAAGAGTTAAATCTGCATTCATGAAACAGTAAAGTCAGAATTTTTAAGGACAATTGCCACTCTGTTGTAGGCCTGGACTTATGCTTGAACACTATCCCAAAGAAGCAGATTTTCAGACTCACACCTAAATTACACAGAACAAAATTTTATTATCATAAGGGGTTTGTCACCCCCTTTTGCTCAAACTGAGACAGGCTGAATTTAACTTTTTGCACAGTACTAAACATGAAGGGATGCGAGTAAGTTTTTTGGAAGGGAGGGAGGGAGGGAAGGAAGGAAGTGGTAGAAGRAAGTGGTGGAAGTGGTGGAAGTGGCGGAAGGAAGGAAGGAAGGTTACAAGATAACCACCTCCCCAGTCCTATTTTGTTGTCTGCTCCTCACTCCTCTGGGAGATGTCAGACTCCACAGCAGTCCTTGTCCTCAGTTTGCAGACTTATCAAATGTAACACTAAGTCTTGGCACTGGTGGTAGAGGAAGAAATAGGTTGGACTAAGCTCTGGTTGACCACACAAGCCTTCCACAGATGCAGTTTCTCACATGCCATGTGCTAAAACACTGCTTAGGTAAAGATAAGGCAGCAGAGCAGGGGCACTGTGCCTCAYGCAGTGTTAGGCTGAAGGCAGACAGCTTGCAGCCACAGAAATAGCTCAGGTAGCCAGTAAATCAATATTTGTGTGTTATTGTTCTCACATACATGCCATTTGCTGATCCAACATTTGTTCCCACAGAAACAGGATCAGAGCGGCTGCCAGCAGCCAGCAGGCAACCAGAGCCTGCTCCCCCTGAAGCCGGCCACAGGTGTGCTGCCTCCAACCAGCAGGCAAAGATCCACGACTCCTTTTAATTAAGGAATAATCCCTTTACATTACAAAAGGACTTGTACAAGGGGGCATGGCTTCCTCCAGCATTTCTCCTCCTCGTCACAATATCACAGCTCTCTCTCTCCAGTGCACAGCTGCTGCTTTGCATGACTCCTTGTCCTATTTCTGAGCAAACCAGCACAAGAAACACCACCTTCCTATGTGACTGGCAAAGATGTTCCTTTCTCTTACAGTACAAGGAATCGGAAACTAAGAGGAAACCAAGGATGTTTTCTGGTAGTGTGCATTCAGTGGTGCTCTACACCCCAGTCTAGCAGAAGCAGTCATCATTTTGGGACAGCAGCAACTCAGCAGCTGTGAGGACATCAGAGATGGGCTGCACCCAAGGGTCCTGAGAAGAGGTAGCTGTTCTAAAGGTCTGCTCTCTCTTGTCCTGGAAAAATCATAGAGACCAGCAGAGATGTCCCACACCTGGAGCAAGGCAAGCATTGCACCCACCTCCAGAAAAAGCTTGAAGACAATATAGTGAGTTGTCAAAGAATGGGTATAAGAGATGGCTGGCCTGCCTTGACCAAAGGAGTACAGCTTTTTATCATATAAATAGCCCCACCAGTCCCCCATTGTTTTCTTCCATAAGGGGAAGTTATGGATGCCATTACATTACCAAAAAAAAAAATAGAGAAACATGTAATTCCCCCTCTACATTCCCAATTATATATTTGTAACTATTGTGCAAAATAAAAAATCTTCCTGTGCTTAAAATCAGCACAAGATAAAACAAACAGTCACCCCAAGTAATCCATCTGCAATCCAGCCCATTAGAAAAGCTCATGTCAGGATTATCACACTAGATCTGACAGAAAAATCTTCTGGAAAATATATGCATGGATGACCAACTTCTAGAAGCTTTTGTCAGCTCTACAGACAATTATTCCAATAGGCCCAACACACCGGCCTTCTTTTTTTTCCTTATCTCAGCCAGCAAATTAACGTTATTTAGTACACAATCTTTCTTCAGTGGGCTACACAAACAAAATACACACAGTTAATTAATGCTGCAGTAATTTCTTTGATCTTCCAATGAAAACAAAATTTAAAAGTCATACTACTTCAGCCTAGAAGCTTAGAGTTAAAAAGCTTAGGAACTCATCTGGGACTTTGAATCCAAGAATCATTGGGCTGATGTCATTAAAAGAGCTGAATTAGACTTGTAATTATTTCCTTATGAGTTCTGCTGTCTATCTGAGAAAGAAGGGTATTCACTTCTGTCCTCAAAATTGATTTACTTTAGTGAAAAAACCAGAAGGGTTGGAGAGAAGAAGAACTTGGTTTTACTGTGCATCTGAGAGAATACAAGAAAATAAGTGTCAATAGTGAACAAGATGCCTGCCAGTCAATAGGAGCCATACCTTCTGTTTACATGAAGGCATGGCAGTTTCCCTGAGATCCCCAGCATAAATCCTATCTCCACAATTCCAACTGGCTGTCCACTGCTTAGTGCAGTAGCACTTCATTAACATGCAAATGCTTGACAGTTATTGGGCTTAAGTACATCTGCATATTTATAAACAACTATTCCAAACCACATCCCCATTTAAAGAAACTGCTTAATGACACTGAACCTAAAGTCTCTCTCATATCCATTAAACAATAAGCTGCAGCCAGAACCAAATTTGTGTGGTACTTTTTAAAATACTTCWCACAAAGCTAGGTCAAAAAAATTTGTCAGTTTGTTCTTTTGTGGCAATCAAAGTTTCCTCTCTGTTAAACCCCATTTTTCTATGGAAAAGGCAAAAATAACTAAAAAAAATTATGTTTAGAAATCAATATAAGGTAAATTTATGGCAATAAAACACAAACATCCAGTAAACCATATTCAATGTCTTATCCATAATCTATAAAAGATTCAATCAAAATAGACCATCTCTGTATTTTCAAAGCAAAGGTTTGAGAAGCATCAGACAACCAAAGCACAGAATTGAAAGCTGCCCCAAAAACCTACAGACTTAATTTCTTTGCTCACAACAATAATTCTGCACATCTAAGGATGACTTCTATGTGTCCTCCAATGTCACATCATTGAAGGAACATATCAAATCCACCATAGACATCCCTACTTCTAGCAGCACATTCTAACCAAAGCATCTGAAATTTTAATGAGAAGTCCCATAAATTTGGCCATGAGCTCAGATTTCTCAAAAATTTTCATGAAAATTACATTTTGTGATAAAAATATTAAAAAAAAAACAACCTTACAATATAATTTATTTTTAAGTGGACAAAAACATACCAAAAGCAGCATGTCACAAACTAACCATGAATATCAGAGACACCTACACGGACAGTTTCTGCACATGAACTGTAAAACTTGAGTATTTCATTATAGACAAGAGGTGAGCATGAGCTGTACTTGCACGCGTAAAGAAAGTAAAGGTCTGAAAGCCAAACACCACCTCTGTAGAGACCTAATCTGGACAGCCCCTGCTATTGGGATTACATAAAAAGCTCCATTGCATCTCCTGCTTCTGGCCCAATATTTACAGAAACATTTTTAAGGATAACAGTGATGAGGAGAAACTGAAATGTCTGAAATGCTAGCACAGTAATCTGAAGTGTTACATAAATACCACAGTAAAATACAGAAGCATAAGCATTACAAGCTTCATTTTGCTCATATTTGGATGTATCTATATCACTGCATCAAAGTATGTCCTCAGTTCTGTCTGGAGTTCTCTAAGAAACATCCGACAAATGAGAAGTGAAGTCCTGGAACAAAGAAGATATGTCATAATAACTACCATTGCACAAAAAATTAATTTACTAGGACAAAAATACAAAAATCTGGAAAACAACCTAAGAATTAATGTTGGGTTTCTGGAAGTTGTTTTTTTAGGGGGTGTATTTTAGGTTAAGAAAATGTGCAATAAACCCAGATATGCCCAAATGAACAAAATATGAAAAAAATCTAAGCACTCATTAAAAACTAAGTATTTTTCATATACAGCAGCTATATTTGTCTGCATATTTCCCATTCTACGTATAGGAAATGCTGCAGACAAAGAGTAACTACTACAGCAACACAGATGCACATATTTTCATCTACACATGGAATGTTGAAGCTCAATTACAGAATAATTCCACATACAATTCACATTATATACTATGATCATTCTCAAAATAAAGAAAAAAAGAAGATAAAACATTTTCATGAGAAGACACTTGTACTGGCTTTGTGTACGTAACACAAACTTTGCGCTGTCTCTACACTTTTGGTTCATTTTTCATAGCTTACAATTAAGAATAGGAACGCATCCAACAAGGACTTCCTTTGTTACCATTGCCTAAAATTTGGCCCCATTACAGCCATAAAGAATGAAGGTAGCATTTTAAAAACTCCCAACACATTTTAGCTTTTAAGGCTCTTCTTCAGAGCCATGTTCAGAAATATGGGCTCACTGGAAGTCAGTGAAGCAGCCTTCAGTGTCCAAACTTTTTATAAAAATATTGGTCTTAGAAGACTTCAATCCATTTGTAATTTCTGAAAGTTTTACCACCAGCCTAGAACTTTTGCCTCTGGAATACCTTTCTATAAAGACAACCAAAAGGGCAGGTTTTTTTATTGAACAAATACTTCACAAAGAAAATACTAGAATCCATGGTGAGATGTTTTGTTTTATGAGCAACTGGTTTGGGATTTTTTGAAGATAAAAAGTTTGATGTTGTGGTTTGAGCTGGCCTGTGTACCACTTGGGCATTCATTTTCATTCTTGTACTAGTGATGACACAGCTGATGAAATGAACACCTTATTGGAGGTAACATATTAATGGCATCTCATCATCAGGGCAATTTCATTTTGTGGCAGCTTACTGTTAAGACAGAGAGCTGGTTCTTACACATTCTTTTGATGATGCTTACCTTACTTTTCTACCTCAACCTCCAAATGAGAGAAATGCTGCCTACATGAGATTTATTATCAGTGTGACAAATCACAACTTCACATAACTGATGAGCATAGTTACCAAAATAATACCAGCAAAATGGTGTGGGAGATGCAACACCACATCACTGAGATCCTCACTGAGTTTCTCATCCTGTACCTCAGTGTGTATTTGCAACTGAGCTCTCTCTGGTAAAGTAAAAGAAAATAATGGATCAAAGAGACTGCAAAAAGACATCAGTGTCTTGCACTTGGGACATACCGTGGCCTCTGAGCTATGTAATATGTGCCCAGTATGTGGCAAAAAATAAAGACATTGAGTAGACTTTTTGGAGCACACTATGGTTAAAACAACTTTTTATCAGGAGTGCCAGGTGGAGAGGTCCTTGGGAGCAGTCCCTTCTAACTGAGGCTGAGCTATAACTACTCTTTTCAAGCTTCATCACTTTGCTTAAGGTCAATACCAAGGATTTGGAAGATAGATAAAGGAAGAAACAAGTAAAATATCTGCTCCAAAGACATACTCCTTAGGTTCTTCCTTTGATATGAAGTGCTAACCAGAGTTTAGGGTCTTTGAAAAGACCCTGAAAAATCATGTTACCCTTTTAGACAAAGCTAGCTTTGAAGAACACTGAGTAAAGAATCTCATTTTAAAAATGAGCACTCACACTGCCTTGGATTATGTTCTAGTTTATTTCTATTACTAAACATCATTTAAAAAAATAAAAATTGTGATTACATAAGGCATAGCCAGGAATCTGATATACAGAATGTAGGTCAGACCCAAGGCATATCTGACCAGCATACTCTTAACAGCATAGCACAGCTGATTAATGCCCACTATGTAAAGAAGACTTTGAATATGCTACCAATAGAAGAATTTGAAGAAAATCAAAGTTTAGTACACTTTCTTAGTCTGCTACAAAACTAAAACTCTTAGCTAAACAGCACCCTCAATTACCGAGTGGGTTAGATACTTTTACTTTCAAAGACCTATTTTCCAGCAAATTAAATTGTTTGGCCTGAGGTTTTGCTTTTCTATAAACATAAACTTCAGTTTTCACAAATAAACTAATTGAAGAATACACACTGCAAAATCCTGGAAGCCTTTACTTTGGGAAGCCTTAGAAGACACTTGCTTTGGATCAGGAACTGGCAACATGCCTGTCAGTTATGAACATGCCTGCTTTTTTCTCCTATTTTTTTTAACTCAGGATCTTCTCAGATCTCGCTAAGTGGTAGAAAATTTAAATCTGTGCGCAGACACTTTGTAAAAATAACTTAAATTTCAATACATAAATTCTCTAAGTTTGTCCTGGAAGGACTTTCCTTGCAATTGCAACTAAAAAGCTGGTGTTAGGCTGTAGAGGATCACTCTGCTCCTCAGTTGGTGAAGTACCACAGAGAATTGCAGGAGCGAATTAATTATTTTTCCCTCATATCAGGGCTGGAACAGCATACAGTTAGTGCAATTTGCTCTTATACTACATAAAGGGAAAACAAAACATCAAATAGCTTGTCAGTTTAAAGAGTGTTTTCTCTTTGAGGGGAGGGAGAGGTGAGAAGGGATGTATATGTAAATGAGGCAGAGAAACTACAGAGGAAAAAGATGCAAGCAAATAATTAAAATCTGTATCATAATGCCTACATACAACATACCCACTGAGATTACAGGACCAATACTGATTCTAGCATCAAACTTTTCAATGTTACATTTTACAACTTAATAACTGTCTTTTAAAATATGTGCTTCATGTGTAATCTCTATTATAGCACAATGGGCCCAAGATGATTTTTCAAACAACGATAGACTTTTATCAAACAGAAAGTGAAAACTTCTTTTAAACTCTGATCCCAACTCTTTGCTGTGATCCAACCAGCTGAATGTCTGAAGCTGCACAGTTTCATTTCAGCTTGCACAAAACCAGAAGTTCTTCTGCATGTTATGGTTTACACCTACCTAATGAGCTACATGGCCAGGTGCTAAAAGACAGATTCACATTCTGGTTTGACCTGAGTAAATTTTTCAATTTTAAGTTGACACTCCTGAAAGTATTTACTTCTGTATTCAAAGGTAGTATTAAAAAGGGGGAAATGGTCCTCTGGTGTGGGGAAGGTATTTATTCCCCAAGTATTTTTACCTGTGTTTTGTTTCTCCAGTAAAATCAGGACTTTTGACTTGGTAAGAAAGAGATTTCTTCAAAAAAAGGAAAAGCAGCATCTTTATTAAATCAAAACAGATTTGGACACTTGTCACTCTCCAAAATGCAGATGATTATGAGGCCTAAGACAAGAAGCATAAGCTTAGCAATGTTATTTTTTTTCTCAAGGCTCTGGCTGTTTCATATGTCAGACAGGCATGTGTATTATGCAYATCCAGCAGGGGACAAAGATCAGAAATTTAAAGGAGCTGTTTGTGATTTTGGTTGGGATGTGGCACACAGATGAAAGAGCAAACATTTTTCCCCTTAGTTTAATGCTAGCACTAGATTCCTAAATTAAGCCCAGCAGGAAATAAACATCCACCACAGATTTCAAAAGCTATCTCACATCTTTGTATTAAAACGTGTTATTTTAAAAGACCCAAATGTTGCATGTCTGATTTTTATTAAGTCCAGAGCCAACATAGGAAGTGTTATTTGACTTTAGTTTAAAAGAAAGCAGAAAATATCAGTGGACAATGGGATGTAAATTGCAGGAAGCCACAATAAAATTGAAGAGTATCAGATAATGGGCCTGATGCTATTATCTATAGGAATAAGAAGGCCGCAGGATTCAAAAAATTACTTTGGAGACCTTGAGAGCTCACTCAGACTAGAGAATATCAAGTTAGCAGATTTTCCAGGGAGAGTGGAGGGACAACAGTCTCAATTTTTCTCTTCCAAACAAACTGGGGACATGTTTCTGATATGCATTTCTGATTTCCTTCTACACTAAATACCTACAATGTTGTACTCCAAAGGAGAACAAAATAAAACATCACTCCACATGTTCCTCACACATTTCATGTGTGTACTTCTTGGTGAAAAGAGTCATTCTATGGCCATATACCAATGCAATTAAAAGTTCCAACTCTGAAAATTCCTTATACAAAGTCTAGAACTACGAGGATAGGATTTTGCCCAGCTCAATCACAATACACTAAGCTTTTATTTTGGAGTTTGCAGATACTATTTTTTTTCCTTTTCCTTCCCACTGACTTTGATGATGTTTTGGGATTAAATCAAGGAGTAGACAGTTCCCATGAGATGAAAGACATAACTGCAAAAAAAACCCACTTACTTAGAAGATTTTTTTTTAAAAAGAAACAACCTCTAGGAGWTTGTTATGTATTTATTTAAAGAAACACTCCCTTGAAGGGGCAAAGAGTTCAATATTTTAAATAAGTTTCTGCTTTATCAACTATAGTTGGAAATAAAATGCCTTTTTTAATTGCCAAGCTGATCAAAATTATAACAGGACATTCCCAAGTAGACTAAATATATTTTTACAGGCAGAAAGAATTCTCTCATTTATGGCCAATTACAACTCCCAGCAACTCTTACTCCAGTGACACCATTTCAACAAGGTTCCACACATCCCTCCTCCATCAGCTAACTCCCAGCTGGGCACAGAGGCAGTCCTGCTATGGCAAAGCCTGAGCCATGGTTCAAGAGGTTCAGCCAACCTCTCAAGTCAGACCGAGCACAGACCTGGTAGGCTCACATACCCCTCAGAAAGGACTAATTTATCTTCCTCTTCTAGTCAGTCCCATATTTCATAACATTTTTATTGCTTTCCCTGTCGAACTCTGCCCAAATCTCCTAAGGCCAAGACCTTAATAACCTCCAAAGGTTATTGGATGAAGGAATGAGGCAGAAGAAGTGGAGAGGGAGAAAGAAAAAGAACAAAAAGGAGAGAGGAGAAATAAAAAGGGAAAGAAAGGTCTTGTTTTCTTTGGGAAGTAGGCTAAAGACTTTGACAGCAGGCAGAATTGTGTGCACATGAATGAGCTTTCTCACACTCCTGAGTCAGCTGACTCAGAGGAGAAAGAAGACCTTTGGTTTCTGCTCCTGACACCACTTCTGCATGCAGTGTAAGCCAAGCTGATTTATGTTTCCATTTGTGCAGGCTTAGAATAAGCCCATAGTAACTTACATATATCTTCTACATTGTGGAAAAGAGTAATTTAGTAGGGATAACAGGCTTTGAGATCTCTGGGTAAAAAATGCAAAGAACTAACTCAGTAGTTTTTAACTCAGGGCCTGATTGGCATCAGCAGATTTGAAGACTACTTCATGTACCTACATTCACCAGCTTGTGTCTCCAAGTTAGAGGTCTCATTTTAAGTTTCCTGAACTTGAAAAATCTACCTCTGTAAGGTTTTGGCTGTGAGGCTGATGAGGTATTGGATTTACTATGAACTCAGGTTAAAAATTATGCAGGACCCTAAGAAAATGCTGACAAAACCAGAAGCAAATACCAGTTAACCTCCAGAACTCATCTCTCACAAAGGGCCAGTGAAACTACACTTAGAACTCCCTGAATGTTTCAACCTACAGGTGTAATAATTTGGCCCATCTTTGCAAAAGATGAGTTCATCTTTTACAAGTTATCTGTTCACATACACTATAGTAAAAACCAGAAAAATTGTGTTTGCTGTTCTTTGCCAATTTCGGAATCTAGGAAAGAATCTTTCTTCCTTTCATTACATTTCTTATCTTGTTAATCTGCTTAAAGTTCATATTTCTCTACAACCCAAAAATGCAGATTTATCCCTTTATATTTGATCCTGTGTTTCATTCCAATCACTAAGCTATTATGCAGGCTTTGCTCTCAAAATGTGCCCAAATATTATGAAGCAGTAGCACTATGTTAAATTGTTCTAGAAGTGTGAAATACAGAATTGTTTTTAAACATTATTTGCTTTTGTTTTCAAAAGTGGGTGTGACATAACTGCTATTTATCACACTGAGTGATGTCATTGCATTAACATGGGCTGTGGCTGTTTCTTGGGCATGTCTGTGCTCAGTGGACTTGCATTTAAAACATAAAAAATACAGTTAAAATACTTTAAAAATTACAAATGTGAATTATTACAGTTCTCAAGGAAATTCTGGTTTATTTTTAATGCTGCACTGCCAAAAGATTTGTCACTGGAAGCAGTGAAATGTTAGAAGTTTGGTATCATTACCTCAGCATATTCAAGAATTTACTCTGATCAAATTGTGGAATTGATTTTTAAAGCTTCAGCTTAGGAAAGTAGGGAGGAGGTGCCTGGGAAAAAAACATCCGTTCCATCTGCAGAGTGGAATTGATTATATGTTCTGGATGGCTTATGCTCTAGGACTATAAAAAATTGCAGGTGACTTTGGTTACTAGAGGAGCTATTAGTCAGCCTGAATTATTGACATATTTTTGTGTAGTGTAGCTGCAAATACCTCCCTCAGTTTTCTTTTTCACTCTCAAAATGCAAACATTCAGAGCTATCATGGAAAGGAAGGTCAGAAGGTTCAACACAGGAACAAGCTATTACAGAATGTAAGATTCCATCAAAACTAAACTTTTATTTTGCAGCTTGTACACAGGAGAAAGTTTACATCTCCTCTTCCATTAGCTGCTCTTAAGATAATTTCATATCAAGATATCTATGATACATCAAATTAAAAAAATATATTCAAAAACTGTACCACAATGCCCAGAGAAGGTGTTCATTTGATGCTTAAACACCGAAGACCAAAAGGATTCACTGGGCAGCAAGAAACTATGAAAACAGAATTTAAGAAAACATTAGGATTCTCCAATTCTATCATATCTATGTAATGAGAGATACACATACTTAAAATTAGGCAATTTAGGAAGCCTAACACACTTCATCTTTGTTCCAAAACACACATCATAACTAACAGTAAAGCTCACTGAAAGAAAAAAAATAAAAGAAAAAACATAAACTATTTTTCTTTATTTATTTTTCCCATCATATACTAACAACTAGTCCCTTAGGACATGACTACACTCTTTCCACAAGAGGCCATTCCCTTTCAATACTCTGAATCAACCATGTTAGTTGAACAAGTGATCATTAATTATTTGGCCTTATTCTTACTATTCAGTGTGAAGTCCCATGTCTTGTTTACCATGTACTCTTCAAAGCCTGATTTGAACAATGAATTATTCATTTGCTTGTGGGTTTTCCTACAGTGCTCATCACAACATCTGAATGCATTACAAACATTAAATGACTCATTTTCACATCATCGTTGTGTGATGATATGAATGATATCATTGTATGCACATTACAGAAGCGGGGGCATGACACAGGGAGACCAAAGCATCTGTTAATTCCAAGTACACAAATGGAGGCTTGCAGGGGCAAGTTTCTTCAAAATACTTACATTTGTCACACCATTCTAGCCAGCTTCAGTAGCACATGTGGACCATAACCAGAGGTGGTGTCAGAGCTGGCCTCTAGAAAATGAGGAGGAAAATCAGAATTCCCTCATCACATGAAGACGTTTTGGTTTTAATCTAATATACTGTATATTAGATTTCATGAGTCAAAAATGTAGACAGTGGAAGGAAAGAAATTCTTAGAAGAAGCTGTCACACTGCAGAGGTATAAAAGCAGGTAAACAGCAAAACCTCAGATACAACAGATGCACCAATGCAGAATGAGAATTTGCGCTGTGCTGCTTTTTCAGAGACCACTGTATTCAGAGGATATCTCTTTTTCATTAGACATAAGGGAAACAGAGTGATGAAGGATGAGGAAAAGGCTGAGGTGTTTAATGCCTTCTTTTCCTGTCTTTCACAGTCAGAGCAGTTGATCTCAGGCTGCCCAGCTTCCTGAGCTTGAATACAGGGAGCAGAATGAAGCCCCCATAGTCCAAGGGGAAATGTTCAGTGACCTGCTATGCCATTTAGACATATCAGTTCATGGAGCCATCATGGAATCCACCCAAGGGTACTGAAGGAGCTGGTGGAGGTGCTCACTTGAGCCACTTTCCATCATTTACCAGCAGTCCTTTTAACTGGGGAATTCCCATTGACTGGACATTAGTAAATGGGATGCCCACCTACAAGAAGGGCCAGGATCTGGAGAACTACAGGTTTGTCAGCCTAACCTTGATGCTGAGGGAGGTCATGGAAGATCAGCTTGAGCGTCATCATGCAACATGTCCCATGTATCCAAGGGATCAGGCTCAGCCAGCAAGGGTTTATGAGAGGCAGGTCCTCCTTGGCCAAACTTATCTCCTTCTGTGACAGGGTGACAGGCTTGGTGGAAGAGAGAAGGCCTGTGGATGTTGTCTGCCTGGATGTTAGTAATTCCATTGCCACTGTTTCCCACAGCACTCTTTTGGAGAAACTGGATGCTAATGGATTGGATGGGTTCTGTTCACTGAGTAAAACACTGGCTGGATAGCCTGGCCCAGACAGTGGTGGTGATAGGCCAGAGAGTGGTGGTGACAGGCCAGTCCTGTTTATTAGCTTTATTGAGGACCTGGACTGGGGGCCTGAGAGCACCTTCAGTCAGTTTGCAGGCAACACCAAACTAATGGGGTGGGAGTCTCAATCTGGGGGAGGATAGGAAATCTCTACAGAAGGATCTGGACAGGCTGGATTGATCAGCTCAGGACAATTGTATGAGGTTCAAAAAGGGGAAGCTCTGAGTCCTGCATTTGGGTCACAACAAGCCCAGGCAGTGCTACAGGCTGGGGCAGTGCCCAGAAAGCTGCCAAGCAGAAAAGAACATGGGCATGCTGGTTGACAGCAGCTGAACATGAGCCAGAGGTGCCCAGGTGGCCAAGACCATTGGCATACTGGTGATGATCAAAATTATAACAGGACATTCCCAAGTAGACTCGATGTATTTTTAGTCTAATTTTAGTATCAGGAACACTGTGGTCAGCAGGACCAGAGCAGTGATTGTCCCCCTGTTCTTGGCACTGGTGGAGGCCACACCTCAAGTGCTGTGTTCACCTTTGGGCTCCCACCACAAGACATTGAGGGGCTGGAGCCTGTTCAGACAAGGGCAATGGAGTTTGAGGAGGGTCTAGAGCACAAGTCTGATGAGAAGCAGCTGAGGGAGCTGGGGTTGTTTAAACTGGAAAATAGGGGGCTCAGGAAGTCCTCTATTCCTCACTACAACTGCCTGAAAGGAGGGTTTAGGTAGGTGGAGTTGGTTCCTTCTCCGAAGGGAGAAGGCCTCACTGCACAGCCAGGAGCACACCAAGACTGCCATCAGAGATTTTAAAAGGCTTGGGAGTGTGTGTTTAAACAATAGGGACCACCTTAATCTTTCCTTGTTGGATGTAATTCACTCAAATACATCTGACCTCATTTAAATATAATTTAAAATCTCTACATGCTAGTTGTAGGTATAGTTTCTACTATGACAACTTCTTCCACAGTTTGATCCTTTTCCCAGTGTCTAAACAAAATTGTACATCCAGACCATCTGCCATTTACTTAGAGTTCCAATAAATGGCTATCCTTACACAGGGTTTACCTTTCCACAAGTGAAAACAGTTCCAAATGGTATTAAACTTCCCTAAGTGGCAGACATGAAGACAAAGCATCTGTAGTGGAAAAAATTCTTTCACATTACTGTACTACAAAAATGAAGGGGTTTCTGCTTCAATTCCAATAGCCATGGTATTTCCATGAGAAACACACCTGGATATGCAAGGCAGCACATGTTTTGTGTTCAGCAGCTGTAACACAACCCAACAGGCTGCTAGTTATAGACCAACACTGATTTTTCAGAAGTGACCCAGAACCTCTTCTCAGTTCTGCAAAAGTTCTCTTACAGACTGTGAACAAGTTATTGGAAGATATCTTCTTTCTTGCCTTAAAAAATATTATTTAATTACAGTAATCAAATTCAAATTATAGAGGAACAGCAAGCAGGTTTGTCCTATACACACTTGCAGTGTCTTTCATTCCTTGATGCTAGTTTTTTTCATGGTTTTCCAGACAGCCTGGAAAACTCCCTCTGAATTCAGTAATCCAAATGAATTATCTACAAACACAAATGGCTCCTCTAGTCTTTGGAGAAGTCCCCATTCATGATTCACTAAAAGCAGTGGTGCTACCACAGCAGAAACAGGCAACTGGGTTTGTGGCTCTCTGTGAAAGACTTTTGAAATCACCTGGAATGCCTGTCATACAGCTGACAGTATCACTGTCACACACCAGACATCAGTGCCAGATGTACAAGGTAAATCTGAATCAAGGTCTAATCGGAGGGTTTTTTCCCCTGTGGGAAGGCAGAATGTCTAGGAGAAAAAGTTGCAAGGAATTCAGCAGGGAGGCACTAAGTCTCCCAGTGTTTATGTGTTATCATTTGGAGCTTGACTCTCATGCTTCAATTTCTGTCAGTTGCTGGTTTTAAAGAGGCTGAGTTTAAAATGGTAACCACTGCTGAAGTCACAGGCCAGCCATCAGACCACACTGACACTAAACCTGCTGGAGAGGAGACAGCATGGAATAACTATGCCCCCATGGCCATTTCTGCTCAGGATTTGAGCTAATGCCCAGGTCTTACTAACTCATGTCGCTCATGGTCACTATATCTTCACATAAAATTTTCTCCCCATTTTTTTCTTTGGTCTCATTACATATTACACTAAACTAAAAGACACTTTGGCTTAAGTAGATCAAAAAAGTAAAATTTGCTTTGGGAAATAAACTTATCTCAAAAATTCAGCTCATCCCAATTTTAATATAATACACACTCCTAACCCCTCCACAAGCTTTAGGCCTGTTAGGAGACTGTGGGGATTTTCCAAACACCATTTTCTTCTTATGTCTGACTGTTTCAGAAGCAAAGTTGACATGAGTTACCAGTGAGCAAGCCCAGGAAGAAATCAGATCTTAGCACTTCCTACCCAGAAGAATGGAGAAGCTAAAGCAATAAATGTGAATTGAGGGCTTTATGATAAGACTGAGATCTCAAAGACTATAGGCTGTACTCAAGTCTGAGAGAGAAGAGAAAGGAGAAATAGTTCAAGACTCAAGAGTGTAAGCTGGCTTATACAAGAGTCACCAGTGGGTAGTTTTAACTGGAACAAACAAGGGCAAATACCAGTTGCACTGTAGCTGCATATGAAACACCAATTAGTTTAGTACATTCAGACAAAAAATCTGCAGCACAGGCATTTGACAGTTAAAAATCATCTAAAAATTGTATTTGTGCTGAAATCTGAATTTGCTGTTACTTTATGTTCACCACAACATTTGTAAACAAAAGAATTTCTTAAAAGAATTCAAATACCTGGAAATGCATAATTGTGTAAATAGTTTCACTATGCACCGGTATTCAGTAATAAAAAAAATCATTTTCTAATGCAGTCCTACTCTGACAATAGCATTCATCTCATCTAAAACTTCTATATTACATATATATTTTTTCCCTTCAATACATAGTTTAGGTTATGGTTTATGTCACACCGTCATATAATACAAATCAGCTTCTGCTTAGGGGGATAACTAGAGGATACAGGAATAAAAAATGATCATTTCTTTCTATTTACTTAATTTAATTTTTTTTATTTGAAAAAAAAAACCCCAACAACATTATTAGAAAGCAATTTATATATTGGGCTCTTAATTTGACAAAAAAAAAATTGTGTAGGCAGTTAAAATATTGTAAGCAATATCACATGGTTTTAATAAACTACTTGGAAAACTCTTACATAATATCTCTATAAATAAATACGGATAAAATAAATAATATAAATATATAAACCTCAAGAGTTACTAAGTTTAAATACAGTAATTTTGCAACTGTGTTTTAACATGGAGCCTAGGTCCCGTGGCTGTGCCAGATTGAGCCTACAGAAACTTTACTCTTCCCCTCAGCAGCTGCTAGAAGATCACTCTAATGGCTCCCTCAGGCTGGGTTCAAGGAGCAGCAGCAACACCATTGGAAGGGCTGCAAAATTTGATACCTCCTGTTGTAGCCAACTTCCCTCAGGCCAAACTGCAGAGCTTTCACATGAAGGGGTGAAGGGAATAAAAAGGAGACATTTGTCTCTCTTATACACAACAAATAAAAAGGATTTCCAGTCTCACAGTAGAGAAAAACACCTTCCTGTCCCATCAGAGGTCGCAAGACCGTGGTCCTACTTGGCAAGCTCCTGAAGGAAGAAGCTTTTCATTAACTGTGAATGTAGTAACACTGCTAATCCATGAACATTCAAACCACACCAACAAAACAGGAATGAGAATGGCCTAAAAATCTTTATTCTACACTAGAATTTTTAAAACATTTTTTAAAAGATGTTTATGCATTTTCTCCATCTTCTCTTCCCTGAAGTTTTATAATAAAATTCAGTCTTACTGTCAATTTTTTTCACTCCTCTCCCTAAAACTGGAAGCGCTTACAAGAAACTTTGCTTTTTGTAAAAAGGAGCAGCAAAGTTTCACAGAATTGTTCCTCTCCAGGTGCAAAGTTCACAAATATCAACCAATATCTAGAGGTTACAATCCTAGACTGAAGCTAGATTAAGTGCTTTGGAAAATACTCACTTCATATTTAAAATTTTTTTTTTTTAAAAGCCAGCCAGTGACCAATTGGAAAAATGCTGGAAATGTGCCAGGTACTCTATTCAAAACACCTTGAAACAAACTGCACTACTGACTATATTTGGAAACCATAAAAAGTTGCAAAACTAAAACCATATACTTGTAAATATATATATTCAGCCTTCATGGTTTTCAAAGGAAGCAAGTACAGATAAACTACCAGGATAACATATGGTCAGGTATGAATGTGGTTTACATCTGTTACTGGTTAATTAACTCAAACTTTATTCACAGCGGAGTTTTGAAGATGCAGGGACACATGTGAAATGCATGAGATATTTTGGAATACTGAACAGTCCTAAAAGTCCCAAAATCCAACTGGTAAGTCTTTCAGCCTTGCAGAAACACTTTGCTTGGTTGGAACACTTAGTGGGTTAGGCATGAAGAACCCTGTCAAGTAAGCTGGATCCTTATTCCAGCTCCCATCCATTTACTCTTGTCTCAAGTCAGTCACTCACACTCAATCTCAATTCTGTCACAGGGAAAGGACACTTGATGTCACAGACTTGCTCAAGTAATGCACATAACCAAAGCCAGGAGACAACATATCTCTGTGTTTCTTGACCTTGGTTTTATTTGCACTCCGAAGTCACAATGAGCTTCACATACACACCTTTCAAAACCAGCAAACAGAATTTTCCCAAAGTAGCCAATGGGAAAAGACTGAAGTTTAACATAAAACACAGTTTTCTTTTTTTAAAAAATGAGTCCATCTATTTTACTATCATTATGAATGTGAAAACAGCAAAACTGTTAAAGCAAACTATTGAAAGCAAACTTTAACTGTGTTAAAGCAAACTATTGAAAGAGTTGTATCCTAACTCTAGCAGCTATTTTTTAACTTAGCTAAGAAGTTAAAGCTAGCATTAATACATATTCAGCAGAGGACATGCTGGCTACCTATTCATAACACTAACCTGTGATAGGGATTGTTATTAGGCAATAACTTTTCACCTCCAGAACGTAATTTTCCATTTTTTACATATATAAATAATAGCTATAAAATGTCACTAAGATAGAAAGAAAATTATGTAGCATCATTATCACCTGGCATCTCCTTAAATATCATTCATATATATCTAAACTTTCAAACAAAAAAGGAAAGATCTGATTGTAAAAATGGTTCATAGTAATAGCCAACTTTTTTTAAAAATTATCTTACAATTCTTCAGAGGTGTTAATTTTGATGCAAGCTCTTTAACCCTAAGAAAATCTTCTACCAGCTGTGTCACTTGGTATTGATTGTTGCTGAAAAAACAAATGGGAAAAGGAGAAGTTCCCAATACTTGGATCAGCATTCTGAGAGCTAACTATAGGACACTACAATTTATTGATCTCTTTTTACTAGAATACCACATCTACATTTCAGAATTGTATCAAAGAGTAACTGTAGAGGATTTCAGAACCAAAAAATAAGAAAAGAAAAATACTCCAAAACCTAAAACCAAAAATAGAGTCAGTCAAGAATGGTTCTATTACCCATTTTTCCATACACTCAATATATGCATTTTGGAAAGATAATCAAGTGCTGTTTCTTTTCTGGTTTTTTTTAAAGGCTCACTGTTTCAGATTAGCAATTCACACTGACATCAACACTCATCCATTTTAAAGGAGGAAGCTACTTTCCTCCCACAGCTTTCCCTCGTGAAGTCACCTAGTTGAATTATGAAATCCTGTTAAAGAGGCCATTTAAATAAGACATAAATCAATAGAAAAAAGGTCAGCTTTCCTGCACAGGTGTCATTTCTATTTATTTTGAGTGCAAACCCCAATGATCACAAGTTCAGAAAATTTTTACTGAAACCCAAACCTCACAGCCCATTGTCAGCTGATAGCTCTTTGTTAAGCAGAGCAAAACTCCCATCAGATCCTGACAGTTTTACAGAACTCCTAGCAAGATTTTCCAGCAATAAGACACAACCAGGCCTCGCAGTCTTGTTCCTCAACATAAGCTGGTGTGAACTCATCTTTGTGCTATACTCCAGTGATACTCTCTGAGCCCCATGAGGTCAGATAATTCTGAGCACTCTGGTCCCTAACAGATCTCCAGGCACACCTGGATTACCTTGAAAAGGAAATATTTAAGTGCAGATGGAAACATCCATGTACCTAACCTAGACAGAACAAAGCCACGGTGCACCTCACTACCTTCCAACACAGCATTCAGTGAGCGAGTGCCCTCCCACCAGACTTTATTTTGCAGTGTACATTGACTGTGCAGGCTCAGCAGTGTTAGCAGGAGGGAGTTACAGGCACAGCAGACAAATTACCTGGGGGAAAAAATCCCAGGCTAACACATCTCCCAGGGCTGAGCAGGTATGACGAGGTGCAGAGCTGCAGATGCAGCTGCTGCCCTGTAATACACTGGTAGATGTGCAGCCTGCTGAGCAAGGAGCTGGAGGCAGCACAAAGCTCCAAATCATGGCAGCCAGGCAGGTGTGCCTAGGAAGCTCTTAATGCTTCTTCTCACTGCTTCAGTCAAAAGCAAGAGAGATATTTTGTTCCACAGCATTCTAAGCCTTAGATCTGAGCTGTGATAAACTAATAGATCATTTGTTACTTCCTCCCCTTCTCCATGCTCGCTCCCTCCCTCCCAGCAAATCAAATTGTTTCAACCCTGTAACACATACCCTATCTCACTAGAAGGACACGTATCCATACGGATGCAATGTTTATTTGAAATCTCAACAGGATAAAGGTGTTGTGGTAACAGAATGGTTTCCTTTCCGCACAGAAAGTGAAAAGACCCACCAAGTATTCAAAAGCTTATCAAAAATTTAATAAAATTATATGAATAAAATAGTAATTCTGATCACTAGTACTGGAAATTTTACCCTCATCCCAGAACAACGTATTTCTGCCAAAATCTTTCTGAATCTGAATGCTACTTGCTGGAGTATCATTAATATGCTTCCATCCAGTAGCACAGGAAATGAATTGTATCTGGTCTGCATGGAATTCTAAAAATTATGCACATATTTATCAGTCTTGTCCTACATGCATAAATCTACCTTTACAATTTCTGGAAAACACTGATAAACACTGCTTAGGAGACAAGAAAGGTACAAAAAAAGAAAAGGGATGAATTTACATGGGAATTTACCGTGTCTGCAGGTCATACAAGTGGACCCAATTTTTTCCCACAATTAAATCTATGGTGTTATCAAGACAATCAGTTTATTTTAAGACTGTCAACCCAATATATAAATTTCCTTTTGTGCTTGAAATGCCTTTATCAGATAAGATAGCTTTTGTTTAAACTGCTATTTTCAGCCTTTGCTTTGAGGGTTTTGAATATACACAGTGAAGTAACTTGAGATTTCCTACCCTGTTTTAAAATGTGTTTCTTCTGTCTGTTTGTATTTTGTAATTTCCTGTCAAATAAYCTCACCATAACTAACTTTCCTTGCTCCAACCCACTACTTTTTTTTTTTTTTAAAGCCATTCCCACTTCCTGAGGATGGTAATAAAACACTGATTACATTCTGCTGTTATCTGTCTTTTCTTCCCCTGCTTCCCCCTCTCTCACTCCCTTTGTCAAAGCCAGCACTCAGGTTTCAGCTCTTCACGGACCGAGAGAGGCACATAACCAGAAGAGGAAGCAAATCAGACTGCAGGAATCCAGATTCATTAGAGTTTATTGGGTCAATCAGCAGCGGGAGCAGAGCCAGACAATTAGGCTGTGCAGCCCCTGAAGTCTGGATGCATGGCTCTCCTTCCAGAGCCGAGCGCAGGGCACACGTCGGCACCGTGCCTGGCTGCCTGCTGCAGGGGAAAGAAAGAGGGAAAACCAAGCAGCAGCACCTTGCTGCTTCAGATCAGTCACCACTAACTGGAGAAAAAAGTTTGTTTAGCCAGTTTCTGCTTTGTTAAGCATGAAGCTACTGATACTTCCAAATCTCTCATTGGTTTTGCCAAATCCTACCAAAATCCAGTTAGTTAAAATATCCCCACACAGAGCCCATCGACTATTCAACTTCATCTGAAATTCTCTAGCCACTTCTATTTCTCTTTGAATGCACATTTCCATTTCAGCCGAGCTTAGTCCCCACTTACTGCTCTCTCTCTCCCTCTACTCCCCCTTTTCACTACCCACAAGAAGTCAGCCCTATCTATTTCAGCAGTTCTTCTTTTCCTCCTTTCCCTCTTCTGTAAACTTGTTGCAAGCACAGGCTAAAGCCACCGCACTCACTTCCTCTCTTCCAACTCTATACTGGATCATGTCCAGCCCAGTTTCTGCTGTTTCCCTTTGAATGAAAGTGCTTTCACCACAGTAATTCATGATCTCTTCCTGGGCAAATCTCAAGGATCTCCTTCCTACACGGCCCTTCTGGTATTGCTGGTCATCATACTTGCTCTGACATCTTGTCCTCACTGAATTTCAATTCAGTCTCTATCTTTCCTATTATACTTCTCTCTTCTGGGCAGCCCATTGATGGACACCTCTGAAAGTTGTTCCACTGCCACAGTATTCTTCCCAGTTTAACAAAATTAGGGGATGTCTTTAGGACTCACCTCTGCAGTGATGGTTCAGATTCCATTTAAAGATTGCCAAAGCAGTCTAAGGTGGTCTGGAAGGAATAGAAGAGGAGCATAGACCAGGAGCCTTAGATCTGATTGAGAAGCTTAACATGTTGTTAGATACTCCTTCTTACCTTCCAAGACATCTCATTTGCCCTTAAACACACGTATCACTTTACCCCCCAAATTTCAAACTCCACATTTTGCCACAAACATAAATTAACTTCCCCTAAAACTAAAGGCCTTCCCTACTATTAAAATTTCCTCCTCTTCCTTCAATTGACGCCAACTCTGGGAGTTGCTTGCACAGCAAATTTAATGTCACTTGTGATATTTCATTCTCTTCTTCCGAGTATCAAGTTCGGTCGTACCCTTTCAGTCATTTTCTTCCAGTCTCAGCATCTTAAAGCTCTCACTCTGTACTTTATTTTAACCAGTCTGACAGCATTCTCCCMTTGAGTGTCCCAAAAATCTCCACTTGAGTGTCCCAAAAATGCCACTGCCTTCTGACAGGGCAGAAAAGGTACAACAGCTGGTCATGTTACCATCTGCGTTCAGCCAGAAAACCTCCAAGTAAACCCTTCAGTTTCCTAACATGGCATCACATTTAAGGTTCTTTTCACACCCTCTTCTTCAACTTTTCCCTAAAGTTTACATACTTTAAACCTCCTGAACTGATGCAGAGATACTCAAGAACCACAATGCAAAGCAGCGCAACATCACAAAACGACTCCTGTTCCAGATAGCAGACGCAATTAAGCACAAAGCATAGACCCCAGAGGTGGGCAGTGGGTGTTGCAAAATCTGCTAAAAATCTTTGCACTTATACCTTCAATTTCCGAGTGTGCACTTATAAAGTTTATCTATTCTTATGTGATTCAGAAGCACTGCCATGTTCAAGCTTTCCTTCCCATCACATTCAGATTTTTTTTTCTTGCGCCAGTCACCACATGGGTTTCCTCAGATGGATACAAGGGGGAGTTGGCTTTTTCACACAGAGGCCACTTCTAAATTATGCTTAATCCCTGCATGAGCAGCAATGTTACATACTAGTCCTCTTGCTATTTCAAATATTCTTTTTCCATGGGTATAAACATCACTTGTAAGCTTCCATTCAGACTGAGTTCCAGTAACTGCAACTTTSACCCTTTTCTGACAACTTCTCCATCCTCATGATACAAAATTCAGACTGCTGGAGTACTTGCAAAAGCTCCCATTTTCTGCACTATTCAGGTCCATGAGTTCTCAGTGCAGCCAACCAGCATTGCTAGCAGCTTGACGAACTCAGGTTAGCTATCTCTCAAAGACAAATTTTAATTAAGGACAAACTTTTAATCCTCCCTTCATTTTAATTACATCAATTCCTGATCACTTGATCTTGAGTTACTTCCCAAGTCTAGCTTTTCTRTGATCTCATTATTAGCTGCTAAAACCAGAACAGATACTCTTTTATTCACTATGTCCTTTCTTGCTATGTTTGTGGGGAGGGGGTAGAGTGATTTGGGTTTTTTTTAATGTTCTTTCACAGTTACACTCATGGACAGTCTAGTACTTTCTCTTACTGTTCTTCCTGAACACAGCAAGTACTTTCCCAGCAAGATTATTATTCTGCTATGCACCTATTGTTCTCTACATTTGTCTTCACAGATAGTTCAGATCCCCCTTCTCTGACAACCTGGCATTTAAGTACAAACCTTTTCCTTGTTTCTAACTGACCACAACCAATCACCTTGTCAAGTTAAGCACAAACCTTTCATTAAATGATCTGATGGTCCAGTTAACATCACTGTCATTTCTATCACTTATACTCTTCTTTCATTATCTATTAATATATCTTCTTCCTTTTTGACATCCTGCACACTAAAGCCAGGCATGAATATCACATGACCATCTTCAGACCCTTTCCCATCCTTTCTTGACATATTCAACTGTTGTAACAGCCTCAGCAAAAATTACTGCCATTCCACACAATGACACAGATTATCCTTTAAGAAGTATTCTAATTTCCTGAATGTAACCCAGAAGAAACACAGTCCAAGCTTTTCTCTCATCTGCCAATCTGTTTTCTCTAGGAGCTGAGAGAATTCTGATCACCAGAATCCTGATTTTCTGCAGAAATCATGGCAAAAGTGTAAATGGGAAGGGATCTGCGTATCTTGATGAGGTTTTCCTAAGAAAGAACAAAACCACTGAAGTTCCACTTTGAACTGTAGCAAAAATCGTAGGGAGGAAGGGACCACAGACTGATGGAGAGCAAGAGTCAGTCTCTTAAAATTGTACGAATTACAGATAAAATAAAGATAGAATGTTAAGTGCTTCTAAAATAAAGTTCATTTCTGTTTAAGGCAGTGCAAACTATAGGGAAATCTAGAAAAAAATAATTAAGGCAATATGGCTGGAAATCTTTCTGTAGAAGCAGTCTAAAGGGACAACAATAGGATGAAAGAGCACATGCCAAAACCAGAAAAAATATCAAGGCAGAGAAAGACAGAGAATCATAAGGTGAAGAGAGATGGGGCAAGAGCTTTAGCAGTTTCTTCTCAAGTCCTCAAGTATCCAAAAACACCAGATACCTTTTTTTGCAAGAGACACAAAAAGAAATTCAAACTGAAGATTACATTGGTCAGAATTTTGATCTGTAACCTAAGCCTAAAAGAATTGGTGAAATCACCCCTAGGAAATATCACTAACACATCTGAGTCACCAGAACAGGAGGTACAGAGTAAAGGGAAACCTGCAGAATTATTCCTACATTGAAAGCCATATGTAGAATATCCTCACAGAGGTACGTGGTGATAGAAGGAAAAAGGTCATAAAAACGTATGGAAAATATTCCTGCTTTAAAGTAAAAGGCATAGTGACTGCTGAATGTGACTAAGGGATTCTCAGTAGTCCTTAAATAATTAATTAAATATTCACATATCCACTTATATGGGTTTTGTTTCCAAAATCAGCAGCACGCCACAACTTATGCTGATGTTCTGTAGAACAGATCTGACCTTTCAAAACCTTTAAGACTTGTTKCTGCCATGCTATAATTCCACAGAGTTACACTGGCTTGTCAATATAAAGTGAATAATTTTGCTTACACTGCATCCCAATACCTGTGGGCTCTGTCCAACTGAGTTCCCTACAGGGACACAAAGCTGCTGAATATTTCTTATGTTTACCATTGGAAAAAGTTTCATAATACCAGTTAGAGTGATATTTACCAACAGAATAAACATGCAGAGGGATTCAGCACTTGTAGTCTGTAATGAAGCACAATGTATCACAGCAAAGACATCGGCCCAGTGCCTAACTCTACTTGAAGAAAGAGCAAATAATTTAACTTATTTCTAAAGATGAAACTTCTGTAATTCCCAGCAGAGTAAATCTATGAGGTTTAAACAAGTTCTCAAAAAAAAAAAAGCTGTAGATTATTTCACATCACCAGCTGTCAGCCAATAGCCTGGATAATAAAAATCCAGTTTCCTGCCTTCCTGCACAGCTCCTTGCAGGCTCCAGAGTAACTGTTCCTCTCATTTGCCTACACTGGCTATGATTGCCTTTCTCTTTACTTCACAAATTTATTTTCTTTTACTACATCTGTAGGAGATGACAGGAGGAATTAACACTACCAGAGATGTTGCATATGACCTCTTCTTTTATGGGCACCGTTTGTCACAGAGGTTCATTAGACTTGTGTTTCCTAAACTTACTTCAGTCAAGGAATGAACTTTTAAGATGGATGAACACTCACAGCATAGCAGCTTTAAACAAAACCACCCCAGTTTGTAAATAAGAAGTGATTAGAGAAATTTGCTGCAGAAATCAGTCAGACATTAATCAGCTGGTTGTAAAGTAGACTGATGTGCACCAACTAGAGCTGTCTAAACAATTTTGTTAACCTTTAGCAAAAATGTGAAGGAATATGCTGCAAAATAGTTCAGTTTTACATGGATAGGACATGATTCTTTTAGGAGAACATTTAAGTTCCAAGGTTACTATTTTGTTCAGATTTCCCCAGAACAATTGGCCCAAAAAGAGTAATTTATAGTTACAGCACTTTCCATAAGTTCATTCCAGGCTGCAAAGAGCAATGGCCCATGGCAGGACATGGAGTGTTTATGCAAAGACTGATTGTAGATGAGGACTTGTGGAGAGAGACTGATGCTCAGTCAATGTACAAAAAAAAACTGATCACCAGAAAGCCTCTAAGAATTTCTTCCAGCTTTACCTCCCATGTTGTAAATAATTTTACTTTTTTTTCCAGCTAAAATCACAGTGGAATTGCAGAATAATCTGTGAAATCATTGCTGATAATAATCCAGGGAAGAATGGGATGGTTCAACACCTGCAGCAGAGGCCATGCACACCTGAAGATAATGAATCTGAACATAAAACACCCTCCCTTCCCCCAGGAATAACTTAAAAATAGCACTTAAGAAATATATTCCTCTGTTTTTTGAAGGAAGCATTTGATTCATATTTCCAGGTTTTCCCACAACCACCAGAAATAGAAAACTGATATAAAAGGTGAGGAGCAAGAGAAGAGAAATCCAACAAACAGTCTTTTAAGTAGTTTTCTTCCAAGGGGTACAGTTTTCGGAGGAACATCAAAGTAGGCATTGATAATATCATTCTCACATCAATCATAGAATGTCTCAAAATACCTGGAAGCTCTGAAGCTAACATTTTCAGACAAAATCCTTATAAGAATGATCATGTCCTATCCTCAACATAATTTTGCCCCCACTAAAAACAGCAGCCAATAAAGGCCTATTATTACGGTTGCAGGTTGCCAGACACAATCACTAGAACTTCCAAAGCAGGATGTGCATGTTACATGGTGTGGGAAATTTAGGCAAAGTCAAGGAATTACCTTTTAATGTTTTTTTATATGCATCTTCTTCCAATAGTTATCAAACCCTCTTTAMCCAGGTAGCCCAAAAGTGAGTTTGGAGTCAAATTCTCAGTAAGTTTGATTTAGATTTTAGAGAGTTACAAGCTAGAAGGTGTCTGATAACACCACTCTTCTGTTACAATCTCATCTCTCACTTCTACTCAGCAGGGATATTTGTTTAAGCAACAAAAGAATTTGGTATCAATCCCTCTTGCTGAGTAAGCTGCACTTGATCTGCACAGCCAATGAATAATAAATCAATGCAAATTACACCACTTTATCACTAACAACCATTTTCTGGTCAGCTACACCACAGAATACMGTCTTCCCACAGGAGACAAATAACCCCCAGTGTCTTAAAATAGGAGTTATTTATAGCCTGCAGGGAAACAATTGCGCTCTAACATATAATTCGCACCACGGTTTGTATTTCCAGTGAATTTGGCCCTTGAAATCTTCAGCTATGAAGAAGACACAAGCTGCTTTCATCATTAGTGCATGATGCTGCAATTTATTTTAATTGATATTTGAACATTGAGCTGTTAGGCAGCTCCCCATGCACCACAAGTACCATCTTACATTGGGGAACTGGGTCACTCAGACACTTTTTCTTAACCATCTGTAGCTTTTCTAGGTAACAGTTTTTGATAGAGATTGCAGCTGGCTTAAGGTAGGAACTATTGAAGATAAAATAAATTTCCACTTCCAGACAGCAGAAAACTTGAGAGAGGAAGGTTTATAACTCACTCTCTATTAGTGCAGTAGAAAGCCATTCTTCTTCCAAAAGATGGATGGGTTTAGCCCCTCAGAGGTGTCAGCAGCTGCACAGATTTGGAGAAAGAGGCCTTGAGGGCACATTGAGGCCAGTCAGGGCCTCACCTTTTGCCAAGAAGATGGATGCTTTTTGTGTAGCATCATTTTCACAAGCATCTATCTAGAGCTCATCCTTGAGCACTAGAGGAAAATATCACGTCAGTGCAAGCCAAAGCTAACTTCACCTATTCCAAACACAGGAGTGTGGAATAATACAGCACACTTCCAAAACATCATGCAAACCATCCCACTTACCCACAAAGGCTCAGTTCTGATACATAAATTTCAATCTGAAATTAAATTCTCTCCTCATGCAAATATTAAAAACAGACAGCTTTGATAGCACAACCAATAGCAGTTCTCTACTGAATTCTGGACACCAACACAAACCCACAACATGCAAGGCTTTGGATGCCACTCTGAATAATCCTGTCACAGGTAATGGCATGTGAAGCCTTGTGAACATTTGAGCCACACTAAGAGCACCAAGCATGGTGACAGCATGCACAGAAAACCTGAGGGATGTGAGGGGTGGGAAAGATGCCTCTGAACCTGGAAGCACCAACCTATCTCTCCCACAGCCTCCACTAGGCTGGACATCAAAGCCAGCTGGCACATGCAGGTCCATGCTGGCTGCAGTGCATGGGTGGATAGAGCAGCCACTTGGAGACCTGCCCACTGTGCCTCTGAACCACTCCAAACTGAGCCAACTTCAGCTGCTCTGGGGTCTGAGGTTATCAGGGACGAGATCTCTGCAAATAAAGAAATCCAAACTGTGGGTGTTTGTTCTRACTCTTCTCTCTTTGTGACCAAAAGCTTCTTTCAGGGCTGGCTTGACTTGCCCCGGAGGCTTCCCAGAGAGCTGTATAATAAAGACGCTTGAAATGCAGACTATGTCAACAGACACTTCCTTTGAGAGAGGTAAACAGGAGGACAGCACCTTGTTCATCAAAAACAGACAGACATACCTATAGGGCATGCAGAGCCAGCCAAGATCCTTTGGGGTTTTCTCCTTCCTTTTAAGAAGAAAACAGTTATTAACTTTTTTCCCCAAATTTAATATTAAAAGAAAACGCTGGCAACGCCCACAGTGATGTTATGTCAGCTGCTTATGTCAGGTCAAACACAGTGCAACAGGAAACAGGGGCTTCACATGAATACTATCCCATTCTGCTCCTTCCTCCCAAACACAGATTGCTAAACTCTTCCCRATGCCCAGACCCATGGCTTTCTGCCCAGTCTGCCCAAGAGAAAAGCATCCTCCCAGAAGGAAAAGGTAATTGCATGCCAGCCAGCACCTCTTTTGACCTTATATGATCAAGTTCTCCCATCCCAGAAAGGAAAGTAACCAGACATTCTTCCTTGGTCTAAAGGCAGGGGTGGAAACAGCACAGTGTAGGATTGTATTTTCAGCCATCCAGCTCCTAAAAGCAAGAAAAAAACCTGACCTGGGAAGTAACCTGGGATAGCATTTCAAGAGTCATCATGATAGCCAAAGTAAATGAACACAGCAACTGAGAAGGTAAAAATCAGAACCCATTCAGAAAACTCTTCACTCGCCAAGTTTCTATTTCTCTAGTTGTAAGATATGCAAATCTATTCTCTAATCCCTTTATTAAAATGCATATCTCTTAATGTGTTGCCATCCTTGTTATCCTAGTTCACAGGTTTTCCCTACTGTGTCAGATGAACGGAAGCAATGCACCAGGGCAAAGGCAGCAAAAAGGCTGAGCCTTTCTGAGCAGAAAGGTTTTGACCTTCTCAAGCACCTTTTCCTATGGGAGCCTAGTGGATAGGAGGATATGACTAGAACCTCTTTCAGGACAAGGCAGATCTTAATTCCTCCAGCATCCAGCATTTATGACATTTTCTCTTCATCTATTCAGCAATTTTCCTGGTACAAAGTACCATAGGTGGTGTCTTAATACCATGGATGGGACGCAGGGGCTGGGCTGCTGTAGCCATCTACACAGGAGCCCTTGTTTGCACTCACTGGCTTCTCTGGGCCTCTCCTCCCACTGCCAGGAAGTCTTGACATGACCAAAATTTACAGCAGTTATAGCACACCACGCTAACTGCAAATTTTAATTAGAGAATTTGCCTCTGGTGTAATGCAGTAATAAAGAGAAAATGGGTGTCTCTGCTTTCTTCTGAGGAGCTCTGTATGTAGTAGGCAGGTATGGACAGACCTGAGCTTGCTCTGCCTGTGCTCCAAGCTGGCTCCCAGTTGAAAGCTGTGTAGGCACAGCATGCAGTGCACAAGTAATTAGGCTCTGCACTCAACACAACTCAGCTTGCCTAGTTGACTGCAAATAGAAATGAGAATTGTGCCCCTGTAGCAAAGGAATAAAACAAAAAAAAAACAAAAAAAAACCAAAAAAAAACCCAAAAACCCACACTTTTTCTTTACATTCAACACTTGTTCACACTTGCCCTAACAGGCTTGCCTTGTGTTGTCCTTGTCTTCTCATAGGTGTGAGCCTTTAGAGGGTTTTTTTTTGGCTTGACATTCATTATATTTAGATCATTTGCAAGTATTAAGCTATCATCTCCACTGAGATGATAGCAAATATAACAGAAGTAATACTAAGAGAGGATGAACCACAGTGGGTAGTGGATTATATCAAAGAACTAGTGAAGCCTGGATGACCCTTATCAGGTGAGCCACCTCTTGCTAACACCTCTAAATTAAAGTTTACTACTTCTGTTTTACTCTGGCTATTTTAAAAAAGAATCACAGAAGAATAGCAAAATATGAACAAAGAAAAAACAAACAGTGCAGAACCAAGAGAAACATCTATTCTTTAATTAGGAGGTTTATCAAGTGCCTAACCAGTAACAATCAAGCCACTAAGACAACATAATAAAATTGAAGTTATATTTTGAAGACTAGAAATTTTAAGTACTGAGCAGCCCATACTTCTGTTGTCTGCCACTGATCTTCTTTTAACTCTTATTTGGATGATGTTACTGGAAAAAAGAAAAGGCTAGGAACAGCAGGGCTCTTATTAAAAGCAGACTTAGAACTGACTTCTCCCTAGCCCCCAGAACCACATGAAGGCACCCATCTTCAGGCAGGATGACAGACTTCTCTCCTTGCTGCTGTTTCACTAGCTGAGCAGGAGCCAGGTGATTTCCAGCTCTGCCTGGGGTTAAGTAGCCTTCTGTGCCCCTCCCTCAGCTTTCCTACCCTGCCAGGCTAGTCTTCCCAGCAGGGCAGCTACCTAGCGGGAACTACTGACTGGAACCTCCACCAGGATCCTGCAAGACCCTCCTCATCATCATCCCCACCTTCCATACTTGCAGCAGAAGGGTTTTGGAAGTGCTTTGGAGGGCAAACAAGCCCTAGAGGAAGCCTAGCTGGCAGATGTCCTCCACTCTCAATGAGGGTATTTGGTTGAGCAGCACAACTTTGCTTTTATATTTGATTTCTGGACTCCACCTGTACTGCAGAACATTAGAGAGATGCCTTTGATCTCTCTTCACTTTCCTACTTTCAGGCTCAAGATTAGCAAAGATTATACCCTAATGCATGGTACCAACCCATGGGTCTGAGCTGTCATTACTGGTACGGAAGAAAAGCACCAGACACAAATAGAAAAACTTTAGGGAGGAAGAACACTCATTATTTCAGTAAATTCAACAGATAATATTAATTAATTCAGGAAACCCCCAGATTTAAAAAAAAAAAAAAAAGGAGGAAAAAAATCTCTTTCACTTATGGCAAAGCCAAGATAACATAAGTCCTGAATACCTTTTCCTCTTTTTTACTTGGCAGCAAGACTGGGATAGAGCAGGTCAGGCAACAACATAACAACTTTGCATGCTGTTGGGCTGCTATTCAAAAAACAAGAGAGAATATGAATGTAACCTGATTTCAAGTGGATCTGGGAGAACTTGAATGCTGAAATTTGTATGCCTGCTTTGTAATTTCTAAGACCTCAGACCAGCCCTTGTTTCTGAGTACTGGCCTAGATTAGCAAGTCACCTGAAAGTTTACAGTAGGAAAACCATATGGATATATTCCTGTAGCTACATGTGTACAGTAATTAAGGCATAGGTAAGCAATAACACATGCCCACGGCATCATACGTGGTGAGGCACAAGGTTTACATGCATATCTTATTATGACTTCAGACTTCAAAGTACCTTATTGCTCAGACAAAATTGGTAGCCTGCTTCCTTGTAAAACACACATAAGGATCTATATAAAACACTTAGAGGTGTTGATATAACAGAAAATTTAAAGTGTGGGTACCAGAACTGTGAAAGGGGGAAAGAGCATCTTAAACTATTTTCCTATATTGTTTTACAGGGAATGCACTTTAAAGTAGCGGCCAAAACAAAGCATTGCTTGACTTTAAAAAATGCCAGTTTCATGCCAGTGAGTGAAATCTGGTTGCTTTGGAGGCACTTTAAGCTTATGTTCCCCTCTAAGAAATCTGGGTTTTTTCCTAATACATCATCTACTTGATTGCTTTCAGACTTCTAATCAATCAAGAAATCCCATCACAATCCTATGATTACCAGCTGACATTTGTGCATGACAATTTATGAAAAAAAATCAATAGTGTTTCCCTTTTACATGGCTTTTTCAAAATAGCATCACATTTTACAAAGGTATATTTTTATGAAGATTGGTCTCTAAGTGAAGAGCACCAACTTCAAAGCAAATGTTTCTGCAAGGGCTGTTGCAACATTCTAGTTCTTACACGATCTCCAAGGCTGCAGTGACCTAGGAGGCAGCCATAATGAGACACAGACAGTGAATAAAGCACTGATTTAATTATGTTGTTTGATATATGATGACCTCATCCACTGCTGTTTATACTACTATAGTGCTTGAAATACTCTATCGACATATGGGAAGGCACAGGCTCCAGCCTGAAGAGCTTACAGCCTCCAAGACAGAAACCAGATGAAGGGTGTTCTCTTCCTGTAGCTTACAGTAGGTTTTGAAGCTTTGTTCATTTCCATCAGGTCTCAAACGTGCACTGAATGCTGGATGCAGGTTGCTGAGCCAGTATGCTGGACAAAATATCCACTCCTTTGATTACAGAAGAGATTTCTGACATGTGAAATTCTCTGTTCTCTTGTACAATTAACAATGGCGAGAAGCAAACATTGGAGAGAAGGACGGAACTTATAGCTGTTTACAACATTTCCACCAAACTACTTGAGTTATGGAGATACCTCGTGCCCCTGTGGGAACTTTGACCCACTGTTGCTTTCTGCTACAAAAAAAGAAGAGTGGAGGAAGAAATCAACACAGCCTGATAGATCTTACACCAAGGCAACTGTGCTGCAACCATCTCCTTCCAGAAAATTAACTGTCAAGGCTCAGAGTTTGGTTAAATATACATGTATGTCTTATTTTGCACTCCTGATTAAGATTCCCTGAAAAACATGCAGTAAAGTAACTCTTTATGGTGTTAATGCCATGAAAATCTCCATGAGGAAATGAGTAGTTCTGTATTCAGTGCACCATCTGCCAACCATGCAGTAAATAAAGCCATACAAGAAATGGTGAGAAACAAAACATCAACAACCTACCCACTCATTAAGCATTAGCCATGCTGTGTGCTGAACAATACACAGGCCTTGGGGGGTGGGCGGGGAGGGGGGAAGCACACAATCCTCTAATTAACGGCAATCAAAATGAATATTTACCAAGGGGATGGATTAATAGCTTTAAATGTAGAATTTTCTAGTGTCCAATTGCTTGGGTTTGCAAGTTCAGCCTTGAAGTTCAGCCCTGYTCAGTAATCTAAATGCCTAACTTAAGGCATTATTTATCTTGTTTTACTTCTCTATAGAAGGAGACCCACAAAGCACATGTAGTTGACACACATTTACTCTTATTAGGTACACACACCCCTGCAAGGACCATTGCTTTCAAAGTCTCCTGTCACAGAAACCAGACAAAAAGACAGGTTAGAGATTTTGCTTTAAGGTCGTTCTGGAATAGCAGCAGGAATTCAGTATATCTTCTCTCTTGTAGCGAGTTTTCTCTGCAATACTAGATTTAAAAACTTCTATGTAAAATGAAATCCAAGGAGTTCTGCCAGTAAGGATAAAAAATCCAAAGAGTATAAATTAAATACAATATTGGAGAGAAAAATGTGCATATATATATATATATATATATAGACACATATATTTTAAAACATTTCAAATGGTACTCAGAACTTACCCAATGAGAAAATATTTGTCCAGCATAGCTGAAAAATAGCTGAGAGATACTAACAGTAACGTGTTTTCATTTTCTTTTCAAACTCTGGTACAAATTCAGCTAATATCACTTTGTATGATCTCATACTGGGATAGAAGCCAAAAGTTTCACTTGAAATCTTTGCAGTTATCAGATCTGGAAAACTTTTCAATCACTTAAGTTTGAGAAACATTAAAAAAAAAAAGAAAATCAGAGATAAAAGGCCAGGGGCTTGAAACATTTATCACTTCATCATACTCTTCCATTTGATGCTAGGTCAGCATCTTTACAGATACAATAAAATGTTTGCTTTACCTATGAGTTGTTTTGAAAAAATAAAATAAAATTGATGAATAGACAGGGTTAGAAACAGACAAAGAGTAACATGGCCAGGCAATTCATATGGAGGACAAGCTCCTTAGTGAGCACATTCAGGATTAAGAAGCTCCCAGGCATCAATGGAAGTTTCCAATACTTGATTCCAGCAGTGGAAAACTGCAAACACACAGCCACATTGCTTTGGAGTCAGCCTTGCAAGCCCCAGCCCTGCCAAACAATGGGAACAGCCATGGGATAGACATATGGGATATGTGTGATGCTCCCAGAAAGGTCAGGATTGCTGCAGCTGGACCTGCTCTTCCCTTCCCTTTCCACAGAACTGGGATCCCAGGCCTGCCCAGGCTACAGCTCAGTCAGCACCACCTCCCTTTTACCAGGGGCCTGGGGAACCCCCCTTTTACCAGGGGCCAGGGGCCYGGGGAACTAGGACAAGCTCCCAAAGCCCTCAGAGTGACCCAGAAACAGGCTGAAAGAGGAAGACAACAGGATGTACAGGAGAAGAGTGTCCTGTTGAAAGCAAACATTATCAAGATATTTTAGTGATTGCTAGAACAGGAGACTCCCAGCTCCACATGACACCACACAGGGAATGAATGAGGAAAGATGAGGGTACTTTTCTGGCATGTGTGACACCCCCAGTCTCCTCCTGATAAAGCAAATATACCACAAACACCTTGCAAGCACAACTGTAGCTGAAGAAAGAGCAGACACAAGGTAGAGGTTAATGCAACCACGAGCACAGACCAGCCCATCCCTTGCCAAGCTGATCACTTTGTTGAGAGACTATGCCAATTTATGAGCTATTAGGTCAGCTTCAGACCTGCTCTGGTTTCAGGCAGGAGTCATATTTTGCCAAGAGACAGCCATCCTACCCAGCACAGGACAAAAAGTACTTCTGCAAAGCCCAAATCTTTAAAACATTCACAGCCACTTTAATCTTACCATCAAGCAGTGAATATTCAAGCCAGAATACAGCTAGACTTCATTAGAACAAACTTCAAAATAAAATTTTAAATTTTAATTGTCTTTTTCTAAGCAAGTCAGTATTTGAATGGTAGGGGGAAAAAAAAAACATCTTGTCAGARAACAATCTCAAGACACACAGAAGTGGGTTTGTAGGCTGATGGGTACCCCAGGTTGTGTTACCATATGCATATCCCTCTTCAAAAAATAGAAAATACAAGAAGTACTACCAAAATGTTTCTATTGCTTTCCCACACTTACATTAAAGCATTCTTTGTGCAAGCAAGCAAACATAGTGAGATTTCTCCACTTTCTTGATGAAAAAAGTGATTTTTCCTTCCCTCCAGTAAGAGCTGCCATTTACATCATGCTGGTAAAAAAACCCAAGACAGCTGGAAATCAAATTTTACTACTGCGTATTTCCTGATGAAGATCCCTGCTCTCCCATTACTTTCCAAAACTTCACCTCAAAACACTTGTTTTCTCATTATTGCCTGCACAGTTCTCACCCCTTTGTTCTTTTCCCTGATCCAGAAAGTCCTGATTTCTCATTCCCTGAATTTTTCTCACCTCTCTCTCTCGTCAGCTGCAGGGGAGACTCCTTAATACTTGGTTTCAAACACAGCCCACCAGGAAACATCTCTGGAGGGGAAAAAAAGTGTTTGGGGTAGATGGTTGAACAGAAAAATTCCCGCCCACTTCACTTTCCATTGCATATCTTTTATCTCTGTTCTGGAGAAGTCACACAAGTTACTATTCCCATTTGTTTTCCTCCTTCACCCACTGAGCTCCAGATAATTTTGATACATCACTGACACCCTCTTTGCTCTGCTGCCTACACTTTTACCCCCTCCAAGTGCTGGGATACTCCTGAATCTTACTGCAACCTGCTCCTCTCCAGCATATATTTTCATCTGCTGCCTATTCTCACTTCAGGAAAAGCCTCAGGCATTGTCTTGACAACCTTCAACCCAAAAATATCATTGCCTTTTCTTCTGACACCACCCAAGGCATGTCCTTTGGCTCTAGGGCTATAGGCAGCATGGCATCATCTTGGTTCTGACCCTCTGAAGCTGAGAGTGCTGTCCAGACACACCTATTGCTTTAGGTCTTACTTGCTCCCATGTACAAGTGTAAAAGTCTCAGAAGGTCATCCAAAGCTGCTTTGGATGGTGCACCCTCCATTTTCAGCCCTGCACACAATTTATACATAAAGAATCTAAGCTAGATTCAAGAATTACAAGAATGTTTAAACTAATAGAAAAATTCTGCTGTCACTCTGCCAGTTTTAGGGTTCATTTTTACCAGCTCTTAAATATTTCTTGTATCACAGCTTGTGAAAGAGCTGTCTGGTCAGCAACACCTGCAATTGAAAATTTTCCTGTTATGCACTGCTCAGCACTGGACCACATGACCAGGACCTCATCCACAGGACCACATGCATGGCCTTGCGTGTATTGATGCAGAGGGGAGAAACCTCTGCCAAAAGCCAGGGCTTAAACAACATGTGCTTTTCCAACAGGACTTGTATCTTTTCACTTTGAACAGGGTGTACTAAGGAGCACAGATCTTATTCATTGCTCAGTATCTGAAAGTGACATATGTGAGGCACACACTAAGTTGAAAGGAATTAGAATGTCAAGATTCCACAGAAAATTCCACAGAAAAGTCATGTGCCCTTTTCTAATGACGGCTCCACATATCTACAGGCAGAGGCAGAGAAAGACAACCCAAAGTGAAGTCTCATTTATCCTCCCAMAGGTTTGGCCTTGGAGTTTCTTTCCTTCCTGCTGTGGGCAGAGATAATAGCAAGGGAGGGAGGCAAGGAGACACACAAGCTGGATTTGCAGCCACTGGAACTAACATATCAGCTGCACTCCAACAGGCTTCAGGAGCATCCCAGGTGTGACACGGACATTTCTGCTGCTGTTTCTCATCTGTCTGTTTCACTAACACATGCAGGGGCCTAATAAAACTCAACCTTGCACTCTTCTCAACCGGCAACAGCTCCACTCAGAATCAGTTCAAGAAAGGCAAAATTAATTTCGTCAGTTCAGCTTTCTTCGGCATTTGGCTCAAAGTTTCAAATACAGAACATTTAAATCAGCAAATTGGTGGGGGTAGGAGGGGTGAGATTTACTACAGCAAGCTCATACTATATTTTAATGGAAACTCTCATATTACTAAACAGGAACAGCAGATTCTGAAGGCTGATGTTTGTAATTAGGAGGTGCATCTGTAGTATCTGAAATTTCTTCCATTCTTACATACAGCCATCTGAATTGTATCTTCCTGTTTTGACTAAAAACCTTCTGAAGTAAGGACTGAGTTAATTATAAATTATTTCATAATACACTCACTCATCTTTCCCAGGGCAGGAAGAAGGAGACTTCAGAATCCTCTACGGAATTCCTTCAATCCCATTCACACCTATTTCAGAAGTGTAAATTCTCATGTTTCTCTGTGACCCAAGCCTGAAATAAAAAAAAACAGGACAAAAGCACTTAGTAACTTTATGTTATGCACTAATAAAAAAATTAAATTATAATAATAGGTGCTTTAAAACAATTTGTTCATACTATAATTTGTCTTATGGATACTCAAGTCAAAGACATTGCTCTAATTCAAGGTCAAATGAGTGTAAGATGACAGAAAACACAATGCTTTTACACAACTACATAGTCTTATATTTCAGGGCTTTTCCTGTTCAGTTACAATAAATCCCATTTAGGCACTACAAGCTCTCTCTCTCTCTCTTTGTCACTGGACAAAGTTCAAAATTTCATTCAAGATGCTTCCTCACTAAATTTTTTTTAAACAGGAACACAACCTGGAATGTGCTCTTAAAACATAGCCTTGAGAAATAAAATTTATTGAACATTCATGCTGCGAAGAGGAAGCTGAATTGTGTTAGCAGAAGACAAATCCACTCTCAGCCACATATCATCCTGTTCTCTGCATTCACTAGCTTCCAGTGTTCATCTACTTATTCTCCCAAACCATGTCTAAACACACAACAAAGGTGCTGGGCAGCAGCAGGGGGTGATGTCCCTGCAACACTCCCAGCACACCTTCACGTTGCGCTCTCTGCTACTCCCCACACACAGACACTGCTGCCCATCTTGGAAACGAACTACAGCATAATGGAGATTCCAAGAGCCAAGAAGTAAGACCAAGACTTAAACCCTCCTAAGTAAACAGTAAGAAAAGATTCAACATGGTAGCTAAAATTAGGTACAAAATCCTCCATATTTGTAGATCACTCTTGCAAGTACAGTCTCATGAAAATGTTTTGTTCCATTTATTTCTTATTCCTACATTTATTATTAATTTTTATGCAAAATTATTACACATTATACAGTTTTCTTAATTACATTGTGTGCATTTGTGTGAGCATTTGTACAGCCTTGAAAGAAACATCAGCAGGCATTGTAGTCTGAAGTGATGGAGTTTTTCAGTACATATCTGTAACACTGAACCATGCAGCATGAACTGAAGACGCAGGCCTGGCAAATTTGTGGAATCCAGACATTCAGGCCTGTGAACGGCATCAGAGATTCTTCCAATGCTCAGAAAGTCAAATAAAAGCTGACTTTTGAAAAACATTCTAAAAATCCTGAGAAGGATAAAAGAAAGGACACTTTGTCAGTGATAAACTTTTGTTGTTTCCAAGAGTGCACCTTCGCTTTTTTTAATAGTATTTCTTCCACACGTGATGGAAACAAGCCCAGAATAACTGCACAGAGCTCAGACAGCTTTGTCTTTGCAGACTTCTGGTGGTTCAGTTTACACCTGGAGCAGACACAGCATTTACAAACACAAGTTTCAAACTTCTCTAATTCAATGTGATTAAACATAATTTGCTGCATTCAGTTACTTTGCTCAGGAATGTACAGTGCATTAAACTGGCAATGGAGAAAAGATCACTGAACTTCATAATCGCAAAGTCCTGCCTTCAAAATGCACAGCCTCATGTTTTCTAATTTAAATAACTAAAACTGCAGAAACAAAAGACACCCTTGGAAGCCCCTGAGGAGTGGAAATCACACCAGTTTGGACCCCTCTGGCAGTGACAGAAAAGATGAAAATCCTAATTTGATTGATTAATTGAAAGTAGCATCATAAAAAAACATTGCTTAGATCCATAACTTTAGCAACTGGATCATTTTTTGAGGAACATGGTGAAGTCATGAGCTTCCCCAGCTCAATTAGGCAGGCTCATTATTAGAAGACTTACATATGAAGCCAAGTATGGTCTGTAAATGTCCATGACTCACTCCTCATGTACTTTGTGTTGACTGCAAAGAGCATTTCAAAGCCCAGCTGTCACCAATATCTATGATAACTTCTTCAAACACAGAGACACACACCTTGAAATCTGCTGACAGCTGGAGTGAACAAAGAAAGCCAGAAGTTTCAGATAGTTCTGGGAAAAAAACACTTGAAATGTATGCTTTGTTGCTCAAGAGTTTAAAAAAAAAAAAAAAAGATGGGCTTCAAAACAGAGACAAGTTCTTTAAAGAGCAGACTTTGTGCACCGAAACCGAAGGGCACCTGGATTTCTTGAACATGCACACACAAATCAACCATATTACATTCCCTTTATCATAGTCTCTGCAAAAGAATTTTTTATTTTTAACATATTCAAAACAATACCATCTTTATTGAAGATTGAAAACGGTCAGATAGAATTCTCACTCTTTTTTATGCAATCATGTGACTGTATTTCATGAGGAGATATCTGAATAATTAAATCAAGATACATAGCTGAGACACTGAAGAGTAAATTGCCTTCTCTAAGTTATGCTATCCAAGCAACCAATAGTATGTATCTTTCAATACTTTTATCTATAAAGTGGAAAAAACTTTAGAAAACTCACAGAAGCTCAAGCCTTGTTTTCAAAAGCCTGCCAAAGTCATCTGAAACACACTTACCAAACATACACAGCAAAGAAAAATGCAGGGCCTTCCCAGCAATTGGGAAAACATGAGGGAAGAGACGAGGAGTCAAACCAATCAAATAAAATCCAGTGGAATAAATCAGGCCACTTAAATACAAATGTCCATACACCTTCCTCCACAGGATCTTCCTACAAAATGCTCACCCAAGATGTGTGTGCATACACATGRGTGTGCACCTGGCATGGGATACAGCCCTGCCTGAACTGAGCCAGCTACCAACCACACCATCAGCCAGGAAAGATGGGGAAATTCCCCTTTTTCTCTGTTTTTAATGGAAAGAAATCACAGAAAGTAAGGATCCTGCCCACCCCAGGCCTGCAGCTGACAGGCAGCCTTCTGTTAGGGTTATGTGGGATGGCTGCACACGTGATGGAGACGGGAGTGCCTGCACAGGGGACCCTCCACCACAGCTCCTCTGCCTCGGCACCACATTTGACAGGGACCTGCCTTTGCACCCTGGGCACACAGGGCCGCACATGAAGGGTCAGTCAGGGCCAGGCACATGCCAGGGTGCACAGAATCAGTTCATGTGCCCAAAAAGAAGCAGCTTCAGATGGAGAAAGTCAGCAGATGCCAATTGCTTTTTAACACAACACTTGCAGAAACACCCACTTGCACACACATACACAGACACACACACAGAGGCACAGGGAGGAGGGGCAGGGGAGTTGCAGAGCCCCGTCTCTGCTTTAAAAAGACTGTGAACTAGAGTAAGTCAAAGATCAACTGATTGTGAGGTTTTCCTGGAAATGCAAATATACTCCTAAAAAAATCTGTCTTGATGTTCCTCCCTCATTCAAAAAGTGCTATGCCTGCTCCCACAACCAGAGGGTTTCCCAAAAGATTACTTTCCCAATCATCACTACCACTAATGATCTTTTCAATGCTGTTTTAACAGGTAAAATCATATCTCTTAGTGAAGAACACAAAGCTGATATGACCTAGAGTTCAGCTGCATTTCTTCTAAGGATATTATCAGAGAAGTGGCAAATTGAGCCTCAGAACCTTAGAAAAATAAGGAATACTTGCTCATAGCTATTTCAAGTCTGTCCAATAAAGCCACAACTTGATTTTGTGAAGGCAGAGAGGGAGGTTTTGGGGCTTGCTTTCTTAATAAAGACCATAAATAATGTGACCCACAAGGACCTCAGGAGAGAAGATAGTCTGAATGCCCTGTCTCAGCTTACCATGAAGAAACAAAATAGCATAGATGGCAAAACCTACAAATCTGGGTCACATCAATACAAAGCCCACATATGCCATGACAGGCCCTTCCAGTGCCCTACTTCATACTGTGACCCCTATCATCCCCCACTGGTATGGAACAGGAAGGGGAACAGCAGCAGGAATCTCTTCCTCCTCCATTACAGAGAAAAAGTAGCATCAAGATAACCTTGCTGTGCCATCTCCCATAAGAGCAAGGAATCACACACAGAATCGCACACAGAATATGCTGAGTTAGTGTCCTGGTTTAGGGCAAATTTGGGAGAGAATCTCCAAAAGGGGGCCCCTCCAGAAAGCAAACCCACACCTCCCATCCCCCAAACCCGTTCAGGAAGAATTCCTCGGAGAGAAGTGGAAAGACCCTGTTTATTTAACAGGCACGGGCCCCCCCAGCACACAAAATGAACAATACCAGATGACACCACTCTTTCACTGCTCTGAAAAAGATGACAAATTCAGAAAGTCTCTCTTGGGGATGGTCGCTCTGTTATTGGCCCCTCCGGTGCTGGGGCAGCTGCTGCAGCAACAAAGTGCAAACTCTCAGTGTTCCCAGGTCCCAGTCCAGAGCAGGTTTAGTAGGTCCAAAAAAGGAAAGGGGAAACTGTCCAGGAAGAAATTTGGACCTTTAGCTAAACTAGCTAATGAGCAGAAGCAAGAGCAAGCAGAAGTAAAGCGGGAGGAAGAGCAAGAGCAAAGCAAAAAGCCAGGCAAAAAGCAAAAGCACCACCATGTCCTGCCCTGTCTCTGTGTCCTTGCCAGCCGTGGGGGAGCGGCTGATAACAAACCCAAACAAAACCTTCACTCTTCAGAGCCAGTCTTGAAGGCACAGAACATGATATCCAGCATAAACAGAACACACGAATGGGGATACAATCACCATAAGGTCACTCTAGGACACTTGGAAAGGACCCACAAGGATCCCACCAAGTCCAGCACCTGGCCCTGCACAGCACCATCCCGAAAAGTTACAGCATGCGCCCAAGAGCATTGCCCAATCACTTTTGGAGCTCTGTCAGGCTCGGCGCTGTGGCCACTCCCCTGGCCTGTTATGCATGCCCTTGGCTCAGAGTACGGCCTAAACCCGGGGCTCAGGAGGAGTGAGATAGCCCGAAGGATGTGGCTGCACAGGGGCTGCCCCTGTGCCCCAGGCAACGTGCCCAGCAAACAGGGCTGCAGGAAAATCCTCTCCTGGGCCACAGCTGGGAGACCTAGCCGAGGTCTCAGGGCAAAGTTCAGGTTAGAGACAGAGCCAGGTTGAGAGGAGAATAAAGTGTGGGGGCTGCAGGACCTCTCTCCCACTGAACTCATCTGCAGGAGGGTGAGATGAAAGATGTAATCTGCCCCTCACAGCTGCCACTGTAGGCTGCAAATACCTTCAGGCAGACATCATAAACTTCATTACACCTGGCTAGCCTCAGGTTTTTAGTACAGCATCCCAAAACATTACCCTCCTCCTGCTCCCCACCTCACTTTCAAAGGGGAAAATACATATATATATATATATATATTCCAAAAACATTTAATAACTTCCTGAAGACATGCTGTACCCTAATCTAGCCTTTCAACGCACAGGGGCCACAGCTGCTGAGAGAGCTGAGGCAGGCACCCAGGGGCCCTGTCTGCCAGCAGCTGTGTGTGAAACCCAGCCCTGAGACCATCCCACTGGGGCTCTCTCCCCATCCTCTCCAGGGCCTCTATATCCCCTGGCCAGCACTGCTCTGTCCCACCTACTCAACTCCACTGCTACAAGAAGAGCTCTGTTTCTCCAGGGCTTCTCCATGGGAAGCTTAAGGATGAAAGGAAGGCATTCATGCCCAGCTGCTCAGTATTTATAAGTTGGCCTGTTATACAGTAGCTGTAAGGGCATACTTTGCATTATCAGCCACTGTATTGCTCGTCACAGTCCTGAATTGCCAATCCAACTCTTTGGCTGGATTTACAAAAGCTTTGCATTATGTAGCTTTTCATCAGAATCAACTTAAAATGGAAAAAAGTGATGTATTTTCCTTTCTCTCATTTTCTTCTTGATGGGAAGATTTTTTTTTTTTTTTTTAATAAATCTACAGTATACATGGAAACACACACATTTCCTTGAAAACTAATTCTAAAGCTGTGAAACAAGCCTGGCATTTGAAATTTTGTTTCAATTTAAAAAAAGAGACTGAAAAAAGTATTTTAAATAAATCTTCGCATGAAAGTCCATGAAGATTTGGTCACTAAATCCAGCAGAATAGAAATTCATGAGTAGAACTCAGGAAATTGCTCAGTTCAAATCAAAGACTAGCACCTCCATGTCTGGGGAAGAGTTGTACAACCTTCACAACTTGCCAACTAAATATCTGTTGTGGTATTTGCTGTTTTTAAATTTTTTATATCTTAGGTATAATCTGAATAACAACTATCAGTAGACAAGGGCTTAATAAAGGAAACAATATTTTACCTTTGCTAATGACAGCAAAAGAAATCCAACAATGTCTGCACTCTTAAATCTTTATACGCTCTTAAATGCCTTAATCTATCAAACATGTTGAGCTACAACATGACTCTGAGCAGAGGTCAGTAAAGTATCCCACTTCCAAGTGTTCAGAGAAGGGACCTTGTGTATAATGCACATAATTTTATCTTTTGCCTTAATTTTCAACCCTTGAAGAAAACACAAGAAAAAAATTCATAATTAAAATAGTCTATTGCATTCTTGCAGTTTTCAGTCTTTTAAAAAATATTGATTATGTGCATCAAGGAACGTAATGAGCATAGAAACAAAACTACAGTGCATCAGCTTTCAGGTTTCCAGACATTATCAGTGGTCAGATTTCAAAAAGGAAACAACTTCCTCTGTTCCACAGCTTTCATTTATCTATAAACTTTCCTTATGGATGTAATTAATTCTGGCAACAATTAGTCCATTACACACAGCCCTCAAAAAAATTAGCAGCTACTCAGAAATAAGCTAAAATGATGAGCTTAATCACAACCCATTTGGGGAAGAAGAATAAATCTGGCATATCTTCAGCTATCATTTTTTAAAAGATAAAGTATAAAAATCATTAAAATGTCTTGAACTCAGGAAAAGACCATCAGTTTCAGAAGAAAAAAGGAGGTTTATGTAAAAGCTTTTGCCATAGCCAACCTAATACACGGGGTAGGATTTAACACACAATTAGGAATATACTTTTTGACACTGTTAAGGAAGCTGCCCTGCATAACTCAAAATTTCTTATGCAATGTTTATTTAGTAGCTCATTTATGTAAAATATTTTATATAAAATATTCAGTAAAGTCTCAGGATACTCAGACTCCAGCCTTGTGCGCTGTAAACTTAAAAACTAAGTAAATTTAATTTTCTTCCCATCAAAAGCCATGACAACTGAAGCAAATTCTCCACAATGCCTCTTGCAATACTTAACATATCAAATTCTTCTTAACCTGTGTCGTCCTGGATCTCACCTTCTGCCATAGGTTATATAGCTAGAACATAAATTGCCAGAGATAAAAACTCACAGTCTTCATCTGCCAAAAGCTTTATAACTTCTAAGACTGGACCAGACACTGTATTATTACCAATATGGACACTATTTTGATCTTTATTATTTTTCAGCAGAAAAATAGTTAAAATAAAATACCAAATACTAAATACCAAGCATTTCTGTTGCAGAATTCAACACCACACAGATGAAGGGTGCAATTTATGCTCCTCTGACCCATAGCAAAAGAAATCAAGCCTTGCATTCAGATCATGCTTGGAAATTTTCTCTGGTATTATTACAACAATATATTTCTGTGAAACTCCTTTCCCAACTCTGGCTGATATTTTCTGACAGGAATCTCACCCATCAGGAAAAAAAAACAACAACCAAACCCTCATCAGCTGAAAAAAATATTTTGTGAAAACATAACAGAATCAAAGAGATTATGAGGAAACACATAAACACATACCCTAAATACTCTGATTCCCACCAGTCTTTCCTGGCTGCCCAAAACAGGCTGGGGAGAACACAACCAAGGGGATTTAGAGACAGACATCCCCAGTTTGCAAGAGGCAGTGTCCTTCAGATATGAACTGTATGCCAAGCAGTTTGTTTCATCAAAGGTGGCCTGGGCAGCAGCAGCACAGTGGGCATTGATATTTCTGTGGTCCACCCAGACCTCCAATGCCCACAAATGGAGGGGTGGAAAAGTGTTTGCAGTTCTGTGTGGGGCAGGTTAGAAATTAGCATTGCACATTATTTCATTTTGAGCTGTTATTTCTATCTTACACTACATAAAAGCACAAATTTGCTCTGAGATGGCTCAGCAAGCTCTGAAGAAAGAAGGTCCTTGTGACACAGGTCCTAAAATCTCCATAAACCTTTCCTTGCAAGAAATGGAAAAGCTATTCTAGCCATCAAGGCAGGAACAGCTGGTTCTGAGGCTTTTGCTTATCAGTCAGTGGTTTAGGGGGCAGAAGAGGATAAAGATGCAAGGAAGTGGGTGGGAAAAGGGTTTTTTGACAGGGCCAGTGCTAGGTCATCCAGAGTTCAGATCTCAAAAAAAAATCATCATGGTGCTTTGCCAAGATGACCAATATTTATGAAGGAGTTGCTTTTGAAATTATTTTAATAAAACAGACTTTAAAGCATGTCTGTATTCAGTATTGGTGCTGGCCCTTGATATTAAAACCTTATCTCTCCTCCTCCCTTCCTGACCCACCATTAAATACAATTAACTCCACTGTCTTTCCAAAGCCTTATGCTTTCTTGGCAAAGATAAGGCTGAAAAGCCTATCAGAAAGCAGAGAATGGAGGAAGAAAGGATGAAACACAGCAGGAGAGCTGTGCCCAAAGCTGATGATTTGAACAAAATGTAGCTTACACCTAATTCATAGCAGGATTTTTGTAATGTCCTTTGTCACCTATGAAGCCATTTCCTCATTATTCATTATCATTACACATAAGACAAGGAAAGATGTTTCTGCATAAAATGGAAAACCACCAGAATAGAATCAAAAACCACAAAGGCTCAATGAATTTTAGAAAAGTAACCAATTCTTTCTTCTCTTCACTCGGGAAAAGTAGTAATACTATATCCCACTGAGGTGATCTGTAGCAAAACCTCTGAATATCCTGTGCAAAACTTCCTCCAGACTTGTCAGAGCTCCTCTCAGAGAGAAATAAAGTCCCACTCAGTCTGAACCCTCCAGTTCTCACTCTTATGTCACACAGAGCACACGTTTATGCTCCATGTCTGCCCTGTTACATTTTAATATGGGGAAGTCATCTACAAAGAATAAGAGGAAATAGGATAATACACATTTCAACTTTGCTCCTTCCTGGAATCCACTGCTAATGCATTTCAGCCACAAAGTGTACCAAAAACATTTAGCTTATTGGTATTTTTTAAAGTCATGGGTAGTAGAACAATTTTTAGTCAAGAGTCATCAAGATCTTCCATAACATTCATTTCTAATAATACATGATGGAAAATTTGCTTTCACCACCACAGACAAGAAATCTGCCTTGGTAGTTAAAGAAAACTAATTCATGAAGGTAAGAGTCAAAATTATTTCAGAGGCAGCCACAGGTCAACATGACATTTCCTTTATCTGATCTTGGATTCTGCTTGTACGTGGCAGAAGGAAAAACATGCTGATAATATTTGTGGTGTCTTACTATTGAAATTGCATTTGTGTGCACCTGTGAGAAAGCCCAGACAGATTGCAAACCATTAGCTGCCTTTGCCAACTGAAGGAATTTACTTTGTCAGTGAAAGGGAGTCTGAAACTGCCTCTACAGAGAGTTCTAGAAGCTCACTAAGTCGGAGGTATGTGGTAAAGACAATAGGCAAGAAATCAGGTTTCTGTATTTCTACAAAATAACATTTTGAGCTTCAGGGACAAAGCCAAACTTCTGTATACTGATGTCAAAACAAAGACAATTTACCTACACATAAGAACCAACCTCATTGCAAAGCCTGGCCATTAAACTTCATCCCTTCTTTTAATCCCCTGTACTATGCACTTTTTTCAACTGACTGTTACTTCTCATTTGACCTGTTTAACCTCACTGTTTAATCTTTCTACTCCCAGACCACTTCTGCTGCTCTCTCAGCTCACAGACAGCCTTCCATTAGAGCTCTTCTCAGCCTGGAGGAATGTTAATTGTTGTACAAATCACCCTGTAAAAGTGAGTATCATGAAAAAGAGCTGAGCAGCAGAAACTCAACCACTAGTCAAACATATTCAGCTTTTTCTATCATTGAAAAAAATATGAAGGCAAGTCAAAAACAGAAGTTTTGTTTTCAGGTAGAAAAAAGGGAAAAATACAACACAACTGGGAAAAGTTGAACACAGTAAAAAGAACACATCTTTGGAAATGGAACAGCAAACAGCACAATTCAAGTAAGCAAGGAAACCACAAACAGAAATCTTGGCACAGATTAAACTCCAGAAAACAGACACTTTTTTTCAAAAAATCTAAGAGAAGAGGTTTATTTTTCCTTATTGTGCTACTAATCATTTACCCCAGCTTCTTATTTCATGTACACACTATGAAAAGAGCCATTAGTTAAAAAGAAAAAAAAAATTAAAAGGTACATTTTGATAATATGTACAGTTCTGGTAGCTTCAACAGCTCATCATGAACTTCAGTTAAACACACAGGGGAGGGAAGTGGACAAGAGCACTCTCCTGCTCATGCACTCATTGCATGAGCTGTGAGGACAGACACTACCGGGAACAAGTAGTCGGGGATAAGACAACAATGTCAAGAGAACTCATGAAGTCAGCAAACAACAGAGAGGCCCGCCTAGGTTTCCACAGGGAAAAAAACCAAGAACTATTGAAGCAGTTTTGGGAGACCCAGTAGTCAGAGGTAAACCTTTTTTAAGCTCAGCTGGAAAAGCGAACAGCAGCAGGAGATTACAGGAGCCCTTACASCAACCTGCTGCAACTGCAACGCTGTGGCCTCTTCACTGGGCTGAATCCTCAGCATCTGCCTCCACTTCCTCCCACCATGAAAACCTAAATGCTCTTTGCGGCCTCTAAATGGACTTTGTGGCCTCTCTGCAGTCCAGCTGAAAGTAATTTGCTCTTCCATTTCTCTCCAGCTACAAGTACTGCACCAGATTTTTATATTGCTTCTGAGTTTGAGGATGAAAAAAAGGAGCTCCTGTCTCCTTTGGAGATGGTACATCTCCTGCTGCAATCCACAAGCTGGAGCAGATCAGGAGGCCAGATCTGCAGATCTGGCCTGAGAGTGTGAGGCTCTTACAAAAACATTTGGGAGATGAGCACCGGCGAAGAAGCAGAGGGTGAAAGAACATGCTACTAGCATAGCCTTTACTCTTATAAGGAATGATGGCTCTAACAGAAACAAATGTCTAGTCAGTCAAGGAACAACTTCCCCATTCCTTTCACTTTTAGAGAAGGCTTTATTTTAATTATCTTTTTTAACTGCTTAATGGGAATCCAGGATATCTGCTGTACTTCAATTCTCTGCATTTCCCTTGATTACAACAGCATCTCCCTGCACAGAACTCACTGCACACCCTATTCAGGAGCTGACATATCAATATTTTGGTGGGTTCTGACAGAGTTTAACTTTTTCCCTTTCATTTTCTTCCTTTGAAGTCTTAAAAGAAATAAATCTATCGTCTTCTTACTATAAATACAGAAAAGCCCTACAGGTCATAAGTTTGCTACCACCTATGGGTTTTCTAGAAAGTACAATGCTATGTGGTCAGAAGTGTGTTTCCTGCCCAGAAACACATGGGGCTATCAGACCTAACTCCACAGACCAATTCCCCCCTGCTCACTGACAATGCACCCTGATAGTATTTTGCCCCTAGTGGATCAAAACCAGTATGAACTCACCCTCCCCAAAAGGAGTAATTTTTATCCTGTGTTTATCCTACTGTTTCGTCAATCATAGAGTGGGAGAATGCAGGCAAAAGTCTGTGCATGCAAAGGGGGTTTAAATCCCCCTCTCCTACTCTGAAGACTTTTATTAGTGCCATAAAGTCAGAATCTCAGCTAGACTGTTTCATCATGTCACTTGCAGACAATCAGTTGTACCTGATAACAAGCTGCCATAACTTCTCCTTTCAGAATCCAGGGCTGTCCAGCCTAACCTTGAAAGGGAAAAGTAAAGTAAATGACATCTCTCTTAGGGTTTGCCTTCAAACAGAAAACAAGGAGTAGAAATGACTGGGAATTGATGCATGGAGATGTGAAACCATTAAGAAAACATTCAAACCTCTTCCCAGGTAACTTTATAAGAGATGATTTCAGACTTGAAAGCGCTGCCTTGATTAAAAAAAAAAAATACTTCAATCAAATCAAGTGACTGTGGAAACCTCTTTTAAATACCACTGCCTGCAATCTCAGAGTCCCAGGCAAAGTTCCCAAAGACTTCAATAAAACATTTGTCTGGGATAAGGAGTGCCAGATTTGGCCCACTTTAATACATTAAGTCTGTGGTAGGTGAAAAACTGAAACATGCAGCAGTTGTGAAACTACCCTCATAGCCAAGGAGATAAGAGAAAACAGCACTCATCCTTCCCCACAATGGGAACATACAGAGGGTGGATGGGAAATTTAAAGAGAAGGAGGGAGCAGGAATTTTAGGATAATAGTTATTTAATATCCTCCCAGTGTGGGCTGGAAAGGATTGTGGTATGCCTGCTAGAGAAACTGGCTGGAGTGTAAGGCTGAGAAAGTATTCAAGGACGGGTTTGTGTGAGTGTGTGTGTGTGTGTGTGTGTGTGTGTGTGTGTGTGTGTGTGTGTGTGCATGTGTGAGCGTGTTAAGGGTCAGGTCTGTGCAAGTTCACAAAGTTCACTCCATTCTCCTGCCAACTCTTCCGGGCCTGAGACAAATACAGATAACCTTGGCTTAACCCAACTTCAAGCAAACCTTCCCTTGTCACCCCCACCCTCAATTAGCAACTTTCAATCCAAAGTGCCTAAAAATAAACTATGAAATCACTTCAGTTACAGCTCTAGTAATGCACTTTTCCATAAACTTCTCCATGTCACTGAACTCATTGAAATACCATTTTCTAAAAGACAAATAAATGTATGAAAGGGGTGTTGTGGCTTAACTCCCCAGGTTTTTACTCCTGCAGAACAGTTTTTCTACCCCCACAGCAAACAAGGTACTCCTGACTGCATTAGTGTTACCTGCTGCTGCTTTTAAGATGAGCAATGCTAAAATAGCTGGTTTGATTGCTTTTCTAACAAGACTGGTTTCTTGCACAGCACAACACTGTTATTCAATACATGCATTTCATCATTTCAGGACCTTTTTTCCCTCCCTGTCCCCCAGCTGGGAACATCCATACTCATGGCAGTCTCCAATATCAAGACCACCCAGATTCATCTTCGTCTCTCAACTGTCTGCCTCTGCTGAACCGAGATAAAAATCTAGACAGAGCCTTTATTATTATTTTATCCAGAACTTGTCTAAACCTTCATCTTCAAAACACTGACTCACTCTGTCTTTAACCACCTGAAGAATGCAAAGGAAGACAAATTAACTCATAGGCATAGAAACTCAACAAGCAGCAGCATAAACTTGCTAATCAAACAATGAAAGTTAGAGCAACAACAGAAGTTTTAAAAAAAGATGAAAAGGACTCAAGTCCTAAAAATAGAAGCCAGAGGAAGCTTGGCTGATCTGTTCCTTTTGCCATAGTTCTGGTTTATCATCAGATGATAGCACATAATATTTAACTTATTAGTGTCTCATCAATCCCAAATTATAAGCTTTGAATATTAAATAATCACCACCAAACACATACAATCTTAGGCAAGAGTCTCCTAAGAAAACAAGATATTTACAAATAAACAACTCTTCCACCTCAAGTCTTTGTAGAGAGGAAAGCTACAACATTCCAAGTCTTGGTAAAAAGCTAAATTACCACTTAAAGTTTATCAAGTGAAGTTTAACGCTACAGCAGATTTGATTTTCTCTCAGGTCTGCTGCATCAGCCCCCATTGCCAAAGCTCAGTGACAAATTGCAACATCTCTGTTTTGAGTGTAATCACTCTGGTCAGAGTGACAAAAGATTCTGGCGAGTGTTAGGAAACAGGAAGCAAAAACCACTGCCTTTCATTCTGACAGTTAGGTTCCTGTATCTGGAAAAGCCTTCTGCCCAAGACTATTAGCAGGTCATGTTTTAATGCCCACCACCTTGATCAGTGGAATGCCTTAGTAGTGGGGCAACATTCAAAACTTTCCTGTTGCTAAGGAAGCTAACAGTGCTGTCCCACTAAAAGACAGTGTTGGGCATTTGAAAAGACAGAGAAACCTCTGAAAAACAGGTATTAAAAACCTAAATGTGGCCATTCAGATTACAGGAAAACCTTCGCCCATCATTTTGACACTTCCCACACCAGTGTGATAAGGTTATCATACCAGAACAAGCATGCTACATTAGCACACTGGAAGTAAGTACTTGAACAATCATCTTCTAGACCTCACATGTCATTGAAATTTAGCAAATATTTATCATGTTTTGGATGCTCTAAGAGTCAATATGTTTTAAAGTTCACCATCATAAACTACAACATAATATCAAAAGTCTAAGTACCATGACTGCATAAAATACTTCTATAGGCTTGTTACAAAATCCACCTTTGCTGAATTGTCATCAAATAGGGAATTCACACCTGCAACCCCCATTCCCATTCTGRGTAAGAGGGCAACTGCTCCAGACATCTCCCAGTGCCCCAGCTTCAGGAGAAAGCTAARCAAAACACACTTAGTGGGGCAAGTCAGGAATTCTCTGGGTTCATCCTCAGCACTAGAAATGTAATTTTCTTTTGTGTTGTTTGGATTATCATGAGTAGTCATCATTTAAAAATACACTCTAAACCATGTTACAAAAGGCAATTGTGGTAATAAATTAGTATAATAAATTTTAGAGTTTACCCACTGCCATCCACACTTAATTTCCTTTACAGGTGAAGTTAATTGCTCCATGTCAACCCTGGTTTTGCAAGAAGATAACCAATACATGGGTATTAATTTATGGCACTTTGGGAGAGGGGGGTGAGAGAAGGAGAAAGACAGACAAGGCATTGTTCAGTGTTATACTTTCTCTATCAATGCTTTTCACCTCTGCAACTCAGACTCCTGCAGAAAATGGTTGAAAGTGCTTGGAATAACACCTCCATATGTAAATATGAAATGCTGATTTCTTTCAAGAGAAAAGAGACATACTTCTACCATCAAGGTTTTCTCAAGGAAGTTAAAAGTCCTCAGCTGCACAAGGCAAAGCAAAAAGAAGTATTTAGCATATTTTTGTTTGCAACATAGAATGAGTTGACAAACACACAATAGGATCTCATGTAACCCTGAATCCAAAGTAAACATTAAGGAAAAGGTGAATATTGGAGGGTTTAGTTATTTCTCTTTCTTCCTTCGTATATTCTGTCTCTTTTCTATATATGCTGTCCTTGCATTTAGCATTTTACATTTTGGGATGAGAAAATATAACAGTCTTCAAAATTATTCTCTGCAATTATTCATTATGATTGTGGGAATAAACAAGCATTTTCAACTGATTAGAAAACCTCAGTGAAGCCAACTTATCATTTTATTATTCCTTCATTCAATTATAGTAAACAAGTAGGCTTCATGTGAGGTTAGCTCCAGGGTTTACTCAAGTCACATCTGACACGAATGTTTTGCCCAAATGCATTCTGTCCTGGGAAAAACTTGGGGTTGTCCCACACCGTAATTAGAAGGAAAAAAAAAAAAAGAAAAAAAAACCACCAAAAAAAAACCAACAATAAAAAAATACCATTCCCAGACCTCGCCTGAGCAGACAGAGCAAGTCCAGATGGCTCCCAGATTTGATGCTATTTCACAGGCCCTAGCTAAGCCCAAAACCGGGAAAAATACAGCAGGCCTGCTCCATACAGATTGCAGCCCTGGGTTACATGCTGCTCTAGCTGTTCCTTGTAGAGTCAAGGTGATCAAAGACCTGCTACCTCCCAAAAAACCCCAGCACATTTATCGCTAGAGGTATTCCTCTACAGAAGAAATTATTAGTTTGAAAAAGTGGGGACAAAGCAAATATACTGTAATTATAAAATATCGCTGTGAAAAGTAATACTTTCACAAACTGCTCCAGCAAGTAGAAAGACAGGTTTTCAGGAATTTTACATTTTTCACCTGAAGTGCTRAGAGCCCGAACAAAAAAAGCACTGTTCTGCAAGGGCAGGAAAAAAAGCTATTAAGCAAAAGCAGTTGAATTCCTTAAACCAAGCTGCCYGATAGGGTAAAAGTAAGCCAGCAGGTAAAATGATTAAGTAACTTGCTTGAAAATAATACTTCTTAATAAATCCAAAATAATTTTCAACCGAGAATTATAATAAATCTATATATGTATGCATATACACACAAACACACACACACACATATATATAAAGATTTAAAACTATTATCAGTGTAAGCTTCCTGCCCAAAACAAGAACAAGCCTTCGTGGAAACATTCCTTCATCATCTTTTTACCATGTGTTGTCCAGGGCTTATCACAATTGCAACACAGTGAAAAGCCTTCCATAACACACAATTTCTATTCCATTTCCTACTTGTCATGAACTTCATAGGAAAAAAAAAAGATTGCCCTTATCTGTGTTTTCTCTATTGGCTCCAACTTCTTTGCAGTCCATCAAAAACACTGCAAAAATGTCTTTTGCTACACTGCTCTAAAGGCCAATTTTTCATAGCAGAAATRGAAACAGTAGTGTGGAAGGTCTGTAAGACACAGTAGTTTCCTTCCCAGTGTACAAATGGTGAAAACAAACAGGAAATAGAGATTAAAATAGGATGATTAGAAATAGACTTCTAACACTTCTGACTCTAACAAAAATAAGCTTATTTGCAAGCAATGGTTTCCACAAAATACATTTCTTTTTTATGTAAATGTTCATTTTTCTTTTCTGTATATTAAGAAACAGTATTTTAACCATAACCCAAAATGTCTGCATTTAGTCTCAGCCTATTCTTTTTCATAGCCTAGGCTCCACTCTATTATATCAGATCTTCATGCTTCCCATTTCCCTTACCAGGGGGATGAAACATTTTGCTGCAGGTGTATTCTGAACAGCATTCAAACCTACAGGGAAAGAGAGAGCTGCGCTCCTATGGGACAGCAATCTGCAAAGCTGAGTTTGCAAACGTACTGCAGGGTTAAGACAACAATATAACACGACACTAAAAACAATGTCAAGTTGGAGACATTCAAATGCCAAAATCCCCAAGGGAACTTCTTGCTGGTCAATCAAAACACACCCTGATATGGCAGGGAGCTGCCCTTCTTCACCTTCTCATTTTTCAATCATTTCTTTCTCATGATGCCAAGGTGTCATCTTTGGCTTTCTCTTCTGCCTGCCTCCATACACCTTTGACTGGCTCAAAATCCTGCCTGCTTTAGCACTTTAGTGCCTTCCCTTCCTGTTCTATTCATAAAACCAAAACACTCACCCAGTCCCTCATTATTGTTCGTGAGATGAAAGATAATCTCTTTCCTTCTGGCTGTGACAGAAGCAATCTTACCCCCTGAAATCCATTCAAAATGCAAAAATCATTTTTTCTGGATTACTGCCTCAAGCACATTACCCCTATTTCATCCTGCCATTCCTCCTACTGACTCCCCCTTTTTCTACTACATTAAGCACAAATTGCTTGCCTTCATCTTAAGAGTTGTTCTTAGATGATGTCAACTAATCCAACTGCCCTACACATCCACTTAAAACCCAAGTAATGAAGCCTAATAACCACATACAAAATCTCTTTCATGAGGAGTAGCTAGCACTCAAAGCCTTGCACTTTAATAACCAATACAGCGAGAGTACACCTTCTCACAACAAAAACTCTGGCACACGGATAAGGTGCTCTCCTCTCTTTGCAGGTTGAGCCCAGCACAGACTTTTAAAACAGTTGAACTTCTGAATCATTTTATAACAGACTACTGGGCTTCTAAAAGAGCCATTCTGGTATGTGGGAAGTGCTGGGGGATCTTCTTGGTAAGAAATGAATTCCCAGAAAACCTCACAAAAAATGGCATGGTGATATTTCAAGTCCTTTCTCCCCCTCAGAGCGAGTTTACTCAGGGAAAACTTTCAACTTCTGTGATAAACAGTGTAATTTTATCAAGCTGGTAGAACTTCAAAAGAGGTAATTCAGGCTCTAGGAGAGACACTTCACTACATGACAGTGCACAGGTGTTTTTTCCACATTAAGTAAGGTCAACCGCATGTAGGTATTTAAAATCAATTCTTGTGACCATCCCCTAAACCCTCTGCACCTAATGGTCAAAATAAGGGGAATAAGAGTTCAGAGGGACGACACGTCATTTCAGTTAATCTCCAAACCAGGCAATTGAGACCAAAATTATTTTCAAGTTCTGCACATCCGCCACACCCACAATCCAACCCTCTGGCTGGCCAACCTCCAAGAACACATCAGGTCCCCAAACCTTAAACCTGCCTGACCCGGCTTGAAAAGAAAGGAAATCCAAAGTTCACATAGAAATACAGCTGGGGCATATTCTAACATGGTTTCCACAGATCATTTTAGGAGGTAGCATAGTCCAACTGGAAAAGTCCAAATATATAAGGTAACACTTAACATTATTAAATGAGTTCAAAAAAATCCCAAGAACTAATGGTCCTTTACTATGTACTTGAATGAAAACTTTAAAGATAAATACCAAATGAAAAAAAAATCCCCAAGCAAACGTATGAATGTATAGATTGTGCACCAAAGAAAAGCTTCCACCCAGGAACCCTTTTAGAAGACAGCACATTTCACCTTCTAGTCACACATCTCACCAGCAGACTAATTTTCATATACTGAGACTGTAGTAAAACACTTCTATACAGAACTTTAGAAAAAGAACCTCTCTTTTGTTAAGGATAGTGGGGAGTTGGAATAATTTACCAAGGACAACAAGCAAATTGCTGTTACTGGAGGTTTCTACAATGAGTTTCTAAGTCAATCACCTCTCAGGAATGATACAGGGCTGTTACAAGCTCAAGTACAGAGAAGGACGTGTTAGGCTGTTTTTCACAACCCGATGTAGCACTTCAAATTTTTGTCAAAATGCATCAAAAGCTAGGGAAATCTTAGACTCCCCAAAATTAAAGCAAGATGATAGAAAATGTTGAAATCACTGGATCAGCACAGTATTCACATGCCTGCCCAGCTGAGGAGCAATCTGTAAAGCACAGTGGGGACTTTGCTACTGTCACATCCTGCTCTGGTAGGGGAGTTGTCCTCCTCTGAACCTTCTCAGACCTGTGGTATATGCCTTGTATCTTTCTGCCCTACTAGGATCCAAGATGCTCACAAGGTCAGGCGGGCTGCTTGCTTTGTTTAAAAAACACAATGAACATCTTCCGATTCTCCCTGTGCATTTCCTGCCCTTTGGAATAATGGTGTAGGAAACAATTTGCTACCCTGCTATCTGCCTCTCCTTCCTCTCAAGTATGCTATGAGATCCAAGTGGTACTCCTATCATTTCCTTCTAAGTCCTGTATACTCTGCAGCCCAGTATAAACCAAAGATGACATTCTGATTTTACCAAATGTTGGATCAGGATATGGGATTTGGGAAAATTTTTAAAAAGGAACCAAAGTTTGCTTTTGAATCTTCAGACACATTTTTACTTCAAGGCTATTGCAAATGACCTTGCATTCAAATTACCCTTTTCAAATTTACTGCATCCCTGCTCCTAATTTTTGTGTGTCCCATTACTCAGAAACTTTCAGAATTCTGAAATGATTCTGTGAAACTGCCAACATGCAACATATTGTTCCTGTCCATAATTTACTTATCAGAGTCAGAAAAGTCAAAGCCCTTGAATCTAGCAAGAGAAAGAAAAGGAACAAGAAAAGTGCTGCTGGCAAAAAGTGTCAGCAGCACAAAGAAAACCAGGGGAATGTGAGTCCTTCATGTGAAAAGGCCAAGAGACCTGGTAGAAAAGGACGTGGATAAAGCTGAGGTACTTCACTGCYAAGACTTGCTTTCAGAAATCCCAGATTCTTGACACCAATGGGAARGTCTGGAGAAAAGAAGACTTAACTGTGTTGGAGAAGGATCTAGTTGGGATCAAACTTAAACCCTACATGGTCAAGGCCTTGGGGCCTAATTGGATCCACCAAAAAGTGCTGAGAGAGATGGTCAATGCCATTTTGAGGGTGCCCTCAATCTACAAAAGGTCACAGCAACTAGCAGAGTTTCTCAAGGACCATAAGAAAACAAATGTTACTTTCAGGGCAAGAAGGACAATCCAAGCAATTAGAGATCAGCCAGTCCCCACTTCAATCCACAGGAAGGGGATGAAGCAAGTAATCTTAGAAAACATTTCAGAGGGATTTTAGTAAACTGGAGAATGAAGTGGCAGGAATCTTACAAAGTTCAAAGAGAAATGACAAGTCACTCCCGGGCAGGAATAATTCCAGTCACTTCTGTAAATGAGGGAGACCAAGAAAGCTGAGACTGCTTAGCCTGGAAAAAAGACTGCTTGGGAGAGCTCACACAACCTCACGCCAGTGAGAGCAACGTGGGATGGGTAAGGAGGGMAGTCAGGAAGGTTGACACAAATCTCAAGACAATTCCAAGTAACCATTGGGGATAACTCCTACTAGAAGCACAAGAAAAGCATAAATATGAAGAGTTTAGTATGAGGGGGGCCTTCCATCAAAAATTAAACCTGTCAGTTTAGGATTAGGGAAACTAATATATAACTGCAATGACAGTAAATAGAAATCTCATAGACTTTATTAGATTCATTTTTTCTAATCATACAAAGTATGTGATTTATGAAGACAGCAATTACATTAATATAGCTAAACAGTGGTTTGTATCATTTTACACTGGCCTTGCTAAAGAATTAGACTCCTTTATCTCAACATTTCTACAAAACTGACTTCATGAAACCACATCCATCAGTAGGAAATAGATTGGGATGATGAAGAAAGAAAGCTGGTTTATAGCAGCATGAAAAATTTCACAGTTTAACATAAGATTACAGATTTCATGTGATATAACAACAAAAAGTCGACAAAGAATGCCAATAAACTAGTATTTTTTTCCTAACTCATCTCCCACATAAGCATAGAATAATCGTTGCACAGAAATCTGGGTGTGAAGCACAGGACACTCATCTCAGGCAGTGGAAGAGTATTTTCTACAGAAATTGCAGAGACATGCAATTCTTTACATACATAGATATACAAAGACTAGACACTTTTATCTCTATACTAATATACTAAGTATGCAGTATACTATATGTAGTAAGAATAGAGAACTTTTTTTTTAGATAAATATCTCCTGCTGGTTAGAACAAATGCTTTGGTAAATCTAAGTGTTTATCCTAGCAGCAGGAAGGAGTGACAATTATAACATTCCCTCCTCACTCTCAGGCATAACAAATTTYGAAAACCTCCCCTGTTCCACTACAAAAGACTCTTGTGAGCATTTTCCTTCTATATGCAAGCAAACACTACACTAAACTGGCTGAAATAAATTAATGCATTTACGGTTGTATTCTCAGAGGAACCAAGAATGCACATGGTAAAATCAAAAATCATCCTTTACATTATCTATGATGATAAAAGTCAAATAATACATCTAATTGTGAAAAATGTCACAGAAAATACAACACTAATTCTCCAACAGAGGTATCCATTAGAAAAGCTCAGTCCTTGATCTTTGCATTTACTTTCCTTGAAATATATTTGATAACCTGAACAAATAATCACCCAGTCAGCCTTGACCCAAAAGTGTGTTAGACACCATTACTGTCCTGCTGATTAAACTGTCTGCTAAATAACCCATACAGAGAAAATAAACATACTGTAGTAGAAGTTAAATTTCGTTACTTTCTTAGGCCTTGATTCTTCAGCACTTTCAGCATGCAAAAATCACTTGTAAATGCTGGTTATTATGGGTGTAAAAGAGGACAGCACTCCTGCTGGGAACTCCACGGTCTCCAACTCAAGAATAAATAAAGTATGCTCAAAATAATGCTGCCACTTATTTTACGTCTCATGAATCTGGCTGAAAGAGGCACCTTTTTAGGAATTAAGATTCCTCCCATCCTTCTAAATCACTCACCGCTGTTCAAAAAAAGATACTATGAACAGTAGCTCTGCAGCACTGGCATGTGCAAGTCAAATGCCCAAATGAGAGCTGGCAGGACCAAAATACAATGGAAAGAAGACATCACAAATCTCACTGAATGGTCTCATTTGCATGCATCAGTGAAAATCCCTGGAGTGAATAAAAGGCCTTTAGGCCTTTCATTAAGGTCAGAGATGGAATCATAAAGCACAGGATTAGATAGATTCCTGGTTAATTTCATTTATTAGTTGTGGTGGGGTTTTTTGGTTGGTTGGTTGGGTTTGGTTTGGTTTTTGGGTGGTGGTGCTTTTTCATTTTTTGCTTGTTTTTTTAAGGGTGAGGAGTACATTATTTTGGAATTCTTTTTAAGATATCCAGAACATAGAATGATATTACTATTTTTCAATCCCAGATATCTAGGCAGATTTCTTTTCCAAGGTGTAAGCCAAGGAAACATGCCAAGGACGATGGAAATTCCTGAAGATTCTGAACTTGTTGGGTAGTAGTTAAATATTTAGATGTTGCTTTCCTCCTTCCTAGCCATGACTTCTTTTTTCCATCATTTCACTGGATTTAATTTTTTTCCTACAGAGTGATTTATGAAAAACAACAGCTAGCCAGCAGCAGAAGCAGCAACAGCATGAGCTCCAGGTGTTAGGAAAAACCCCTACTTAATTAATTTTCTCTTTGATATATTATCACTTCCCAAAAAATATTATGCTTACAGATCCAAAGATCTATTTGCACATCCTAGTGCAGTTTTAATCCATGTGTAACATTTTCCTTTGTCTCAGGTGAGACCATATACCCCAAGAAATACAGATAGCAGGATACAAGAATAGATTGTTTTGTGGCAACAAATAATATATCAAGTGATGCTTCAAGACTGACACGGTCTGCTGGTGTTGTTTTAAGGCTGGATCTAGTAAAACAGATGGCATTGGATTTCAAACTCCTTTGTCAACTCAGTTTACCAATGAGCTGAACATTGATTTTCCATTGTTTTTTACAACCTCCAAGAAGTTACAAACATTCAAATCTAAATTCGATTTCAAGGAGTATTTTAGGCCCCTTGGTAGTACTGCCAGTTTTAACATGTTCATATAACAGACCATATAATTCTGCAAGTTGATTTTCAGTGCCTATAGTGGCACCTGAAGTTGGGATTTTTTTTGTTGGTTAGACCTTCTTACATAGACACCTGAAAACATAAATTGAGTAAGTTTATTTTTCTGCATGGTGATATACGCTTCTCCTAAATAAGTATTCTGGTATTACTTATATGCAATTTATCGTCTGCAAAATGGCACCTCTTCCAGAAATGTGGAAGCATTTTAAACAAAATTATCAGCTGCCAGAAGTTGACTGGGGCAGTGAATTTCCTTCTTACTCCAAGTATGAATACAGAAAGAGATGGAGTGAGGTACCTGAGGATAACTTGGCACTATAGTAAATGATGAGCTGGAAAAAGCCATGCCAAGAGATCCTGTAAGCCTCAGAACACATACTTAAATGGTCTCAAAAGCAGAATGAGATACATGGAAAGCTTTTGTAAAGTTGCAATGCATTTAAATGCCAGGGGAAAGTACCGGATCTCCTGAAACGCTGAGTTCAAACTGAAAGTCCACATATTGTCTTTCTTCTTGAATCAAAAATTTCCCAAAATGTGGTACACAAGCTTCTTCAAATGTATGTGCAGAGCAAGAACCTCACTTCACTTCTGCTCTCCAACAAAGAACCAGGATCTTTCTGTCTCGACATGCCGCTCTGGTAACTACATACAACCAACCCCAGCCTGCACAGGAATAAGGTCTGTGTCCCCATCTTTGCAAATACCACTGCCTCTGCCACCCACAGTCCACACTCCAAGTGTCCCTGGAAATTTCTGTTTCAACCACAAAAAATCCATATATAAAATTCCAAGTATGCACTCCMCCACAATATTTCCATGATGATTTTTTTCCATCTCTACGGTAATTTTTTTAGATCTATCAGCACAATCAATATGGCATATTGTTAGTGAAAAACAGCTTTCTTCCTCTGCTCTTTTTGAAGAGACAAAGTTAAAAAAGCGTTCCTAATTTGAACAAAATGCATGCAGCAATGAAGACTTACAGAAGTCCAGTTTCCAAGATGTGTTGTTAAAACCATTTACATAAGCACTGAGAAGCTATATAATTATATCCTTATCACTGGAATAACTGTTTCAAAGAACAGGCAGAACATTCTACTTTACAGATAAAAAGAGAGAGAGAGAGAGAGAGAGAAACACCTTCTTCCTTTAACATAGCTCCATTTTTGAAAGCTGGCAGATATTTCATTTGCAGCTTTCTATTGAAGAATAATCAAGTTGGAGAGATGCTGCTGGCAGAAGCTCTGAAAGAATGAAGAACATCAAAAAAACAGCACATCTTCTTTTTTAATCCTAACACTTTCAAATTGAAGGAATTAAGATTCCATTATTCCCCTTCTGAATCTAAACAAGGACACTTTGAAGCAAGAACCAACTAAGATAACTCATTTAATATCCCAAGTGCTCTGTAAGAGATTGCTTTCTGCGTTCTTGAAGGAAAAAACCTCTGAAGGACAGGAGCTGGCAGAATAAGGCAACAAGTACACAATGCATGCCCACACTGCACCTTYAAGACATCGATGTACAATACACATCCCAGCAACCAGTGAGTTTGTGTCTTAGTCTTTCCCTGTGCTTTGCCCACCCCCATGGAAGATCTGACCATCTCAACCCACTGAGAAAACCCTGCCATTGACAGCACTCAGAGGAGGTGGCAGAGGCAAGGAAACCCTCTTGCAGAGAGACAAATTTAAAAAAGCTTTCATGAAATTTTCATTGTAACCTAAATCAGTGGCAATATTCCTTCCCTTTGTAAGAAGGTTATCGGAACTTCATTTTATTTTCTTCAGCCGCTGAGAAATATTTCAAAAATAAATGAAAACTGGCAAGTGCAGAAAGCAAACACTCTCCTTCACCCCCCTGTAACACATACAGCTGTATAAGGACAGCAATATACTATATTGCAATTTTTGACATAGTTTATTTCCTCCTTTTTTACCGCAGAGAAAGTTTGGAGACTGGGGAGGAAAAGTGGGTGGTTTTGGCCTGAAAATAAATAAAAACTCTGCCAGAAAGAAATTCACATAAAACCTTCCTAGAATTATGTATAGGTTGCATGTAGAGAAGAGGCAGCCTCATGCTGAAATTCTGAATAGGCCATTTTCAATGAATGAAGCCTTTTAAAACATAATAATATTGAAGGGGGGGGAAGAAAGAGGGGACAGCAGAGGTGAGAAGAGAGGTAGGAAATCAAACTACACTTAAACATTGCAGTTCTAAGCATGATTTCATTCAAAGACAAACTGGGCTGCAGTGTGTATTTTTAGCTCCGAAGTGGGTGCTCATATGCCATATGTAGCTTTTTACCGCAAAGTGTGGTGTCCTAAATATAGGCTCATGCTCCTGTTCACAGCGTAATTGTGGAAATCCTTGCTCCAGTCTGAAGCCACAGGGGAAGCAGCAGCTCTTAGCAGCAATGACTCTGAGGTTAGAAATCCTCCCCCAAAAGCCTGGCCAACTTTCTTCAAGACTTGTATTAAGTCAAAACTTAAAGGGTTTTAGGGATCCTTTATTCAGTGCCCAGATTCTCTTTAATCACAGCTCATTTGCTTCCCTTGCCAATGCTTCCTAAATTCTCTCTCTCTCTGAAGCCTTTTCTGCTAAGATAGTCCTGTGAAGGCTGTCTCTGCTGTTTCTCAGGGGAGGGGTGTGTAAAGGAGACATGGCAGCTGAAACTGTTCACAGAACCGTAACAGCACCATCACAGAGGACCTCTCTGAGAAAAACCCATAAGCAGCTTTTAACACAGGGATTGGGGAAGAATAGATCACTAGGACTGGAACGAGGTAGAGGAGTCTGGCAAATTCAACCTTTCAGAAGAGGAATGGCTCCATTTGGAGCAGAGATACAGCCAGTGGCAACATCTTGCCTTTTTTTCCTCTCTCTCTCTTTTCTTTTCTTTTTTTTTTTTTTTTTTTTTTTAAGTAGGCTTAAATCACCCGGTAGAGAGAGGAAGGAAATAAAAGAACTGGCTTAAAGGTTAGACCACCAACATCAATGAAAGCAAAGATGTCTACTTGTCTACAGTTTCCTTTCAGTTGCCTACATTTTTACATAAAAACTATAAACAACCTTCACTTAACTGCTTGCTTGCAAAGCAATATTCACCTCTGCGGCTCCCCAGAGCTGCTGCAGTGCTGTAGGAAAGCCTTGTGACAGGCTGTGAAGGGCAGAGGGAGAGGGGGGGAGGAGGAGGAGGAAGAAATGGCAGAGAGGAGCATGGACCCTCCAGATGTGAAACATTAATGACTCTCATGCCTCCCACCCCGGCCATCCACAAGAGCCAGTGTGACCTTGAGCCCTCTGTAGTGCCTCAAACTGCACCTGCATGGCATTAAGGATCCTGATAGTGAGTGATAGCCCTGCCAGCTCAGGCTGAAACAGCTTTTATCAGATCAAACAGCGGCAGCAGCAGGAGGAGGAGGAGGAGGAAGAAAAAGCAGCAGAAGGAAGAGCAGAGCAGCGCCTTCCCAGCTGGAAAGAATAAGCAATAATATTGATTTAGGTTGCTAAACTTGTCCAAGGCACCACCTGCAAAAATCTGTGCATGAAGTTCTTATATGTATGTTTGGATCACTGTTGGTTGCAGCTCACCCAGGAGCTACAGCCTGACAGACACGTATCTGGACTGTAACTCAGAAACGTCCCTCATGCGCTTGGTACTTTTTCACCTCCTTTTGAATCAGCAAGTTTGTGGTAACTGGCCATTTGAAATTCAGAAGTATTAACTAAGAAATTTTCTAAGACATCCATCAGGCTGCTTGGTTTAAATTTTGCTGGTCCTAAAAAGAATCTGTAACATAACAGCATTCAAAATGTTCCTGAGCCGTCCCATGAGTTGAGTTTGCCATGATTTTTTTAGTCCATTGGAAATACAACTCCTGCCACTACACAAGGGGCCAGAGCATCAGTTGAAGACKCCCTTCTGGTCAGTAGAGGGAGAGAGATTACAGAAAGGGAGATTTTATTAAAAATTGAAGAAAAGTATTGAAATAACCCATTTCCAATATATTTCTACTTATACAGCCAAATAAATGCTACCAGAAGGCTTTGTTTGAAAACAACATTTCCAAACTTTCAGAAAAAAACATTGCTATAGCTAGATTATAGTGAGAGGCGTAGAATGTGAGAAGATCAAATTAATCCTAAAATTCAAGAGGTTTTCCTTTTTTTTTTTTTTTGTTCTCTTTGCAGCCTTTATTAAGAGCAGACTGTCACTTCTTAGAATTTCTATTTCCACTCAGAAGTGTTAGAAATATTGACTGATTTGCCCTGCATGTCATGGAATACTGGCATGCCTAATAAAATAACCTTGTAATGCATTCATAATCTTACAGTTCARCACTCAGTAGGAAAACACTGTAGTACTCACACACTGACCCAGATTCAAGAACCTGAACATTTCCACAAAGCTACCTTTTAATCTAGTCATCTGTATTTATCCATCCTCCCAAATACACACTCCTCTTCTCTAAGCTTGCAATCATAGCATGTGAGGCATAAACACTTCTCTCACCAATTTTATCAGCAAATAATTCAGAGGAAAGTCAACTGCTAACACACTAGTGTTAAGAGAAAAAAGCAGAGAGGGAGATCACAGGTGCACATTTATGTATGCTGAGACAAAATACTGACAGGCTCAGGAAAAGGCCTAGATGTCCTCCAAAACTCAAAAATTACAATAATGCCCTAAAATTGTGCCACTATGAAATGGAATTTATGCACAGAAATAAGGAAAGCTGATCTGTTCATCTGCTGGGTGACACACTGATCACTTCTGACTGACATCAGAATGACATCAGTAGCAGCCAATCACAGTGCTCCATATGTATCTGGTGCTCTTGCACTATTCCATATTTATGGATAAACACTAGGAGGGTGTTAACCCTAAGCTGTGTTTTTCTTCCCCATCGTGTTCTAAATAAAGCATCTGTTTCCATCCAGCATCAAACCTGACCAAAAAAAAAATTAAAAGAAAAGAAATTTAAAAAATAGCAGTCTCTCATCTCAGTGTGTTCCCCAACAAATCCAGAAACAATACGTGGAAAGCGGGGGAGAGCAGCTGGAGTCACATGTCATCACTTCCTGAAAATCTGTCAGCAGCCCAGAGCTTCAGCTCAGCTCTTCCTTGRCTGGGAGATGGCAACACATGAAAAAAGCAGGTAGGGTCAAACATCAGGTCAAGGCTTTTGTTGTCACTAAAAAAACAAATGCAATTGTTATTTCCAACTAAGGCATTTTAAACTGTCTGAACAACTGAGGTACTGTTCCTCTTCCTCCAACATCACTGCCTCCTCTGATACATTTTTTTTTTTAAGGGGAAAAGCTTTTGTAAGGCAAGAAGTGCAGCCTTTTTCTCACTGACACAGTGCACACTTTCAGGCAGGTGCAGCAAGAACAGTTTGGGCAGACCACGCAAGGCTGCAGCTCCACACACACCAGCACCCAGGCCCTCACATCTGGCCCTGGGGCACAGCAGAGTGCAACAACCTGCACATCTGTAATTGCCAGAGTCTCTGTGCTCCCAAGCTGGGTGCTGCTGAAGGCTGGACCCTTGGCAGCTTGCTGTTTTGGCAAAACCACCACGTAGCAGAGGTGACACAGAGGTTCTCCTTCACTGATTGGAAGTTCCTTGCATAAGAAAAATTTGTGAAGCTTCTCTAGGTGCCAAGCAAAACCACAACCAGCCTGCCACTCTCCTTTCCCACAAACATGCCCATGAAGTGACCACCTGGAGGCATGTGTGTGTGAAGGAATGTGCCTCGGCATGCACACACACACTCTGGGCACATACAAGCCTAACAATAGACTCCTTTTTCAGTTTTCAAACCTTAACCACAAGAGCAGACTTTCTGAGGAAGCAGCTGTAGCTGGAAGCAAACGTGAGCCTGAGTTCAGGACACTGGCTTTGAGGTGAACTGGCACCTCTCAGACTGGTGTCCCATTTAAACCAACAAATTTAGTAAATTTACAAAGGAAAAAAGAAACGGTCAAAGCTAACTTCAAATGTATCTCATACAGGTACTTCTAAACATACTGTTTCTCCATTCATGCAAAATCCATGTATAAGCATTCTGATTATGTTATGCACCACTTTATAATTAACATGGCTCAAAGGAGCAGAGGGTGCCATATAAATATAAAGCTAATGAGCTGACTTAAAAGGCAGAACACATAATGCAAAAAAACACAGTTTTTATTGGCCAGTACTTTATTCCTGTGCCACTTAATCAAACCCAGCTCATTTTACTCGTACTATATTGCTCAGAGCAAAAGCCTAGTGAGCTGACTCTGCCATTTAACTACTTTTTGTTCAGCAATGCCTATTCCCTGGCTATGATAATACATATATTCATTACATGTAAATAGCACCACATTATAACCAAATACAACTGAACTGCATCATGTTATGATTAAAATATATATTAGTGCCAAAGATGTAATTGCCTTCTTTCCTCCAGGACATTTTCTCTTAGTCCAAGAGCCCACATTACAGCCCATCAAGATAGCTTTATTGCTGCAGGAAGGGAAATTCCAGTCTTCTACCAGGCTTTCTCTTTATATCCTTTGTGGGAATGGTTCATGGATAAAGGTACAGGAATGTATCTGTGTCCACAGCTCAGAGAGCCACTCAGCAACATACACAGAGTATTACAGAATATATTGAGATGCTTTTTAGAAAAAACTAGAGGGGCAAAAAAGAAAAATGCATATCAGGTGGTAGGGCCTAGAATTACAGCCTAAACCCCATGAGGGAGATTTTAGATAACATGGAAATTTGCTGCAAGAAGGAAATTAGTTTCTAAAGGCACACAAAAATACCGTAAAAACCTGCTTTTCAACCCTCTGCTGCCAAAGGATACAGCTCCTTTCTCAGAAGTCACMAGCTCACCTCTGTGAAGATGCGCCACCAACAAGGTCCACCCATACATGAGGAGAGATAAGCCTGAACAATTAAGATGATTTATAAAATCAGTTAATGAAAGTTACTCAGAGATGCTGTTTTCACCGCACCCACAGCACTTCTCTATTCTTGTTCTCCAAAATATCCAAAATTCTAAAACCTAACCATGAAAATTCAAAAACTGGTTTACTTAACAATAGGACAATAACTATCCAGCTTCTGTGGTTTTTTAAAGGAAAAACACATTTTCAGTGATCAGAACTGTTTAGTATGCACTTACAGCTAAAAACAATTTAAAGGCCAATGCCTTTTACCTCAATGTTTCACAATACTTCACATACATAAAATCTCACAATGTTCTTCACATAGAATCTATCATTATGTCCAAGTTCAAGGCTTTCTCATAAAGTCATCTGCAAACACTGCTATCTGAAAAGTGAACAGCAAGAACATTGTACTTGTAACTCTTGGAGGGGAACAGAAAGGTACGACCTTAAAAAAAGGGAAAAAACAAACACACTTACCCTTCCCTGCCTTACTGATGAGAACTTCCACCAAAAGGCCACACTCCTGCATTCATCCCTCTTACTTATTTTCTTCAAGAACTGTTGAATCATTCACCAATCACAAATCCATTTGTGAATTAAGTAAGCAAATTAAGTAAATTTAGGCTAGAGCACTTGGGCTACTATTTTCAAATTATGAAATAAACTCCAGTAGCTGAAGGGCAAGACTTCTGGCTAATGCAGTCATTACAGCTTTTGATAAGAACACCTGCTGATAAACTGGGCATGGTTCCCCTGTCTTCTGGGGAGGGGGAAATTTTGTTTCTGTTTTTTCTGGGTGATTCTTTTGGTTTGGTGGGGTTTTGTTGGTTTTTTTTTCTTTGTTTTTTTTTTTTTTTTTTTTTTGAGAGAGAGAGTGAGTACATGTACTATAGTTCTCATAACCTGCAGAAATCTGCAAAATATTAAAACAGCAATGTAGCTTTTGCATTCAAACTTCTCTGTAAAACCCTCCAGTATTCACATTTCATATTATTTAGTCCAACATTAAACCCGTAGTTAATGTAGATGGACTAGGGTTTCACAGAAGGGCTTTTCATTCTTTGCATGGACAGAAAACTTTTGCAATATGCTAAATATAGACGCTATAGACCAGTGACCTGGGCAGAATAATTAGAGGACTGAAACTTCAGGAAGGGTCCAAATTTAAGTGAGGAAATATGTAACAGCTGTACTTCAACTGCACAATAACAAACTTTTTCAATGACAAAGACCCTTTTTGTACATTTTGCCATTTCCTGAACAAGCCTTCAGAAGAGACAGGAAGCCTGGCCATACGGCTGCACAGTTGCCCTGACACTGGAAAGAATAAAGAATCGTGGTCATTATTATTTTAAGTTATACTACCAGAGCAGGATCTCAGTTCTTTTATTTATAATGATTCGAACCAGCTTCTATAAACTCTTATTGAAAATGCCTCTTTTTTTTTTTATGTGATAAAATAAGATTCTCCTGGCAGACCTGCTTTCTTCTGCTCTCACAGGCACACATCCCCCAAAGAGACCAATGCAGCTCTTCAAACACTTGCTGTGTTGGAGGAGAAAGAAGGGTGAGGCCTGGGTTTTATCATAGGCACCCACTCTAAAGCAGAAAACAATATGAGCAGTAGGAACGCAGTTTTTATTCTTACAAAAGCATGTCTCAGTTAATTTCAAAAAGCATTAGTAAATCTCATCCTTTTACCCAATAATTTTCTAATATTAACTAGGCCAATCCAAGGGTGTGTGTTACAGTATCAGCATTCAGAGACAGGAAAAAAAAATAAGCAATTTATCCAGATGTTTCTTCATAACTGGTCCCTGAAGGACAGCTACTGAACAAGTGTTGGCAGGCCTCTCTGGAGTCGTGCCAGCCACCAAAACCTCTCCACCACGCCACAAGTTCAGCAGGACACACGTGCCTGGGCACTGCCCTGCCACAGASCAGTGACACACACACACTCCTCATATGGCTCCTCGGCAGGCTCACTGCACAGCAGCCACACAAGGCACTCAAAACCAGCAGTGCTGTGTGGGCAGACACTCCAGAGGAGAAGGGAAGCCTCCAGAGCTCCCTCTGGGCTCAGACAGACAGGAGCAAATGTAATGAACCTCCCCATCCCTCCCCTGCCRCCTGCCCAGGTGACTCACCAGCCATCCCACTCGCCCTGCCTTCAGCCTGGAGGGGCTGGAATAAGTGACTCGGTGGCTGGCCCTGCTGGATTTGTGTGGCTGGCATTCACACAGCTGGCTTCATAGAGCAGGCACTAAATTTTCATCCTATAAACCCCCTTCCACCAGAAAACAAAAGCTACCAAAAGGTCAAGTGACAAGACATTGACAAAATCACTTCTGACACAGTTCACTCTCATAAGCCAGTCATCTTCAGACTCAAAATACAAATTTTGTGTTGTATGATAGTTACTAGAATCCAGTGTTGAAGAGGAAACACTGGCAATTCTGCTGGTCAGTTTTCCTCCCCATGCCCATTGAAATCACTTTGTATATCAAATCAAATTTAAATGGGTTGGGTGTCAAATATTTGACTCTCTAAACTTTCAAGGTGGAGCATTATGTGGTACATCTTTAAAGGCAAATTACTATAATGAAAGCACTTGCTTTTGTCACTAAATACTTTTTCCCGTCTAAATCTTTTTCCTTCCCAACACTATTGCTGTTTGCATTTTTCACTTCAAAAGTGGCATCAGAATTGGCAAGATRTGCAAGAAAAGCCCCACAGATAGAAGCTTACCCAAGAACAGCTGCCTGTTTAACTCCCAAACATAGCAGCAGGAGGAATCCTGCTATCTACTTTTAGGAAGAAAGGATCATCTTCCTGCTAAGGCTTCCTTGCGAAAACAAGAAAAAGTGTCAAATAATGCCAGGAGTTCTGGCATCAGGCTGTGAGGATAGATACTTGCCCACAGGCAATTCCACGCAAGAAATTTGCCCCACATCAGGTAGTTGCTGGGTGACCTAAATTACCTCATTAAAAACAGGATCGTGCTTGTCTCAGCTTCATCTGCCCAGAAATGAGGCATCTCCCTGGCCATGACAGATGAGCAAGGCAGCCTGTCTGGTGCAGGTCACCGGCTGAAAACACCTCTTCAGGGAGAGCCAGAGATCCCCCTGCCTGCAGGCCCACCACTGCACTCCATCCTGMTTTGACCAGCTGAAGCAGGTTTGAAGCATTCAACATACTGCACCCAAGAGCCTGATCTATTCAACCTCCTGATTTCTGTAACAACTTTCTTTCATTTTTCTTAAGGCATATGATGATGCACGTTCAGTCGGCTTAATGAATAAAATTTTTATTTTGTATCCTTAGAACTGTGAAATAGATAGCTACTGAAATGCACTCCAAGAGATATGACAGTGTTATCAAGGAGGTATTTTGTTTTCTCAATTTTTTTTTATTAATTTGTTCCATCTCCTATCCAAAATATCTGATGCATATGTCCACAATGAAGGCTGAAACATAAGTAAATTATGTATTTTTTTTCTATCAATAGTGTTGCCTAACTAATCATTAGACTAATGGTTTTTATCACATTCCTTTGGGCTGAAAGTTACTTTCGAGGGGGGGAGGGAGAGCTTGCTCCAGGCTTAGTCCTTGTATGCCAAGTTTCAGTCAGCAAAGAATTTTAATGGCAAAGTTATAAACCCTTGAAAGCCAAAATTTATAATGGAAATGCTGACACAGTAACAGCTATAGCTAACAGCACAGGTGACACCGCTCTAATATATTGATTCTTTGCAGTTAAACTGTTCCTAAGGGCTTAAGATTTTGTGCATTTAGAAGTCCAACAAAGAAGATTTCTGTAATTGTATTCACTCAGGTTTGAAATCGAAGACTCTGCATATGCACAGCTCACTTTCCCAAGAACCTGACGTACCTGATGAGTAGGATGTGCCCCAGGTTTGGGTGTTGTTTTCAGTTTGATTTTTTCAGCAGGTTGACTATTTTGGAAAAGTACAGTGAAGAGGAAAACCTAACCAAGGAATATGAACAGAGGACAGAAAGAAGAATGAATATACAGCTTCAAGACTGTAAGAAATAGCAGGTGAGGAGAAGCAAGGAAAAGAAAAAGGGATTTTAAAACAGCTACAAATTGTAATTCTGAGCAGGAAGTAGAAAAGAAAATCCATGTTGATGAAAGAACAGGAAAAAGTGCACAAGGGAACAAGACCACTCCTGGGAGATAACAGAGCAAGCAGACAGAAACACAGAACTGGAAAAGAGAAGGAGGAAAAGTATTTTTAACATAAACGTTACAAAATCATTGCTTAGATAAAAGGAAGAGGACAGGCAGCATAAAGTGCAAATAATCAGACTCATAAAAGCCTACTTTGGTTTTGCTAGGCTGATTTTTTTTTTTAGGGGTTTTTTCTGTATCTTCCTTCATACATTCAAATTGTACTCCATTTSTCTGGCAGAAGTCCAAAAATTTCTGTCAATACCAGGAAAGAGGTGACCAAGACATTTTGCACTTTTAGCTGAAGTAAAACAGCTGCTTGGTTTGGGGTAAATCCTGACATTAATAAAGGACTTTTTTGATCTGCCTGTCTCAATTCACAGAAAATATTGCTTGTATTTCAGATTCTTTGTTAATAAATGTCACTGCCATCCAAAATGACCATATAAATGATGCTAGGATGCTTTCAAAGCAAGATAGAGAGATTCACAAATAATCAAAACACTCTACAGGAGTCACTTCTGAACATATGCTCACAAAAAATATAGCATATAAAACTGGAGCTCCAGATGCTTACAGGTCAGCATAGTATTTTATGCAGCATGGGAAGAGGGATTTTTTACTTTTGTTTTTAATAAACAGCATATGAACAAAAGAACAATGCATACATTGGAATTA
>JACDOX010000146.1:567467-691700 GCA_014549065.1 Cardinalis cardinalis
GAAAAGAAAAGAAAAGAAAAGAAAAGAAAAGAAAAGAAAAGAAAAGAAAAGAAAAGAAAAGAAAAGAAAAGAAAAGAAAAGAAAAGAAAAGAAAACCAGTATGATCTGGAGAAAACCAGACCACGGACATGGCTGCAAAGGCCAGCATAAAGCAAGCTCCTTCTGCAGCTTTGAAAACCTCAAGAGGCCAAAAGTGGGTCCCAAGGTTCCTCTCGATGCTCCACATTCACAGGTATTTTTATACATCACCCGAATTATGGAAACACTACGCTTCAAGAAGAAGCTTTTTCTCTTTCCATAGGTTAAGATAATAAGGCATTATTTTAAGAAATGGAAAAAAGCCCCTTTCCTCTCCTCCTCTGTAGCCACTGCATTTTATTTAAGGACTTGTTATTCTGAAGCTAATAGCTCCGACAGCCCGCCAGGCCAAACAGCCATAAGCAGCAGTAATTCTTGAGCAGCTCTGCAGCTCAGTCTTAAATACCACTGGAGTCCTGTGTGCTGAGCTCTCCCTCCCAGCCAGGCTTATCCCGTGATCTCACCACTATTACCCCTCTGCTTAAGAGCAAAGGGCTGCAGGGTAGAGGGTCAGGCCAGATGTAAAGTCTGAATTAATATTTCAGTCAATACTCTGGAATGGCTGTGCTATTTCCTCTTAAAAAACSAAAACACTGGTGAATCTCGAGTGCACTGGGCATACTGCATGACAGGAAAATGATCTTATTTAATCACTGGGCGGGGTGGGGGGGGAAATGGCATGCAGGTTTCTGCTGGTGTGCTACTGTAACATTTGGCACAATCTCATTGGAAGGATTGTGTCATGCTGACAGATTAATGAGCTCTAAGAGAAACGAACAGATAAATACAGAATAAGCAAGCGACCTGCACTGACAGAGCTGCTGCAAGTAAAGGCTCTGTGTCTCGCCTGTATTTGTCTGTGCTCAGCAGACTCAACAGATGAGAAAACATAAATGGAACAAAGCCAGAATATAACTTTACAGACAGAGATGATAATTTTATAAGAATTATGCTTCACCCCACTAATTTAACAGGTTTCATATATACTGAGAGAGTAGGAAAAAATTCCCAAAACACAAGAAAAAAACAAAACTGACCTAATGAATGATATAAGGGAAAGATAAATCCTCTTTCCCTACTTTCCATTCCTTAAACATTAACTTTTTAACTCAATATTACTTTATTTTACTTCAGATTAGTGATTTAACCTATCCAAATAGTGTAACATACACTCTCTTTTCTATAAGAAGCCAAAAAAAAGATAGTTTCATATTCTCCTGTAAGTTTTACAAGTAAATTGCTTTCTAACACTTAGTCCATGTTAATAAAAAGCACTAAATTAAACAGAGTAAGCAGGAAATGCTGGTACCAATGGGAGCCTTGTATTTATGATCTATTCCTGAATTGTGTTCTCTGACCAAAAATAACCTATTCTAAAGCCAAATAAGGCAATCTATAGTTCACAAAATTTTATTGAGTAGTTAAAACCAGGAGAATGATCTGAACCGCTTCTGACTACATCAGAAAATTGAAGCAAACTATCAAACTCAAGACTATTGAGAAATAAGAATTAAAAGGAAAATATTGAGGTATTTCAGAAAGAATGAGAAAGAAGATTTCAATTCCTGTATCCAACTGTTCAAAGACAACAAACCCCAAAAGCATAAATCTCATAGTTAGCTCAAAAAGTGTGAAGATCATATATTACTTCTTATTTCAGTCAAACCTGTTTGCTCACCCCTAAATCAATGTTTTTAAGATGTTTTGGGGAAAAAAATTAAAACGGAAAAAAAAATTATAGTCCTGAAGTGTTGGCACTTCCATGGTTTTCCAAACATGCTGTGCAGCTGTGATTTGTTTGTGTTCTCTCCTCTCAGGACAGCTAAGAAGTTTCAGAATATTGGATTCTTGTGATGAACTGCTGGAGAGAGCCGCAGCTGAACCCAGGCTGTACCCGTGCAGGAGACCTCCGTGGTTATTCCCTTGGCACTGCCCAGCCTTGCTCCGGGCAGCTGCCCACCCCACCCAGCAGGAGCTGGGTTAGCCTCAACAGAATGCTGCTCTCAGCTTCCAAATATCACTTTGGGTTTACTGCACTGAGCTGAGAGCCACTGAGGTGAAGGAGTTTCACAGGGGTATTTTCCAGCTGAAAAGAAAGTCTCCCCAGGGGAAGAGAAGGCCAAACCACATCAGAATTTTACCATTTTGGTCACCTGAGTTTAGCTCTGCTCTGATCCTGAGCTGACATGAGGCACGCAGTGAAGGCAGAGCTCACTGTAATGATAGCAGCATGCAGAAAGTAACAGCAATTATGCCAACCACAATCTTAACTTAATTATTTATCCAACAAGATGAATGCAGGATAGCAGAAGTTAGAGACTACCACCACTGTACACTGCTACACACCATGAGCCTCTTCCTGCAATTTTAAAGATATTTGGATCCAGAAGTTCAAAATCAATCATTTAGTTTTAAATGATATGAATTTTAAAACCAGAGTCCAACCTTTAGCCAGGGACTGCCAAGTCCACCCCTAAACAATGTCCCTAAGTGCCACATCTACACATCTTTTAAATATCCACATGCTGGTTGTTTCTGGTAAGCAAATTTGGTGAGGAAGAAGCTCCTCAGTTTTTTACTTCCTCTAGCAACAGAAGTACCTGACACTGGAGATCAACCCTGTCACCCCTGCTTTTGGTGGTATTAAAAACAAAGGAAATGAGATAMGTTCAAAGACTGAATTCAAGCAAGAGCAATGGACAATGAAGCAGTGTTGGCTTACATAAAGCAGCCTTCCAATTCTGCAGAGCTGCAGATAAGCATCTCTAAAATAATGAACTGAGGCAGAATAACAACATACCACCACAGCCACAAGGGCCCTAAAATAGGAGCCTCAGCAATAATTGTAACTAGACATTGGTTATTTCTTGGATTATGCAGTCAGAAGATTTGTATTTCAGATTTCTCTCTGTGTATAGTCTATGCTCTAAGAGATCATTAACATCACCAAGCTATTCTCTGTTTAGGTAGCAACTTCTTTCTCACTAACAGAATATACTGATAATTGCGAAATGAAAAATTCAGGCAAGATTACCTCAGCAGTTCTTGGGTGCTTGGCAACTATTCTAACTCACACTTCCATAATACCATTACTATAAGAGATTGTGATTCCAAAGTAAACACACAGAACATTCAACCTAGGTATAACCATAAGACACAGATGATAATCATTGTGAAGTTACTTGCTTTTGCTCAGAAATCTTGGGGGTGGTGTGCCATGTGTAGAGCAGGTAAGAATGCAACAATAGGTGAAGCAAGGTAAAAGCAAAACAATGCCATGAAACCTTTGAGCCTGAGGATCTTTGAGTTGCATTTAATACTAAATACTTTTATATTGCAACAGATTATCACAAAAATTTCATTATAATTTTACAGCAATGGCAGATCACCCTTTCAAGTCTTCAGGGGAAGGAGGAAGAAGAAAGAGGAGTGCTTATGATATTTTTGTTTAATTCTGTGATGTATTTTAAGTTCTAAGGCTATTACTTGGCAAGGTTGTAGGAGATTCACAGTGTATGCTATTACAGAAAAAAGGTTTAGCAGATCACCCAGTGACATAATGTATTTGGCAACAGAAAATTCAGGATCCTTTGGCCTAAAAAATATAGGAAGGAGTCACCTCCCCTTCCTATATAATCAGGGGTCTTCCTTGCATACCAGACAGCAAAAGTTTGGGGCATTTGCAAACAGAACTTACAAGTTTATTAGCAGAAGTCAAAACATCTAGCTAAACAGATTGTTTCTTTCTGTGTCTCCTATTACTTTAAAATCTCTGATCTCTTCCTTTTTTCTGGGGACACTGACTGCAGAATTCTTATCTGGGAGGAGTGTGTCTCATTGGGAGGTTTTTTAATGGTATTTGATGATTCTTTTGACTTCTTTCTGAACAATTTTTTTCTAGTTAATTTCAAAAATAACATGGGGGGTTTTTTTTGCAGGCTTTTGGAGAGAACTGGCTTTAAAATTATTGTGTAGGTATATTCTCTTCTCTAATCTGTGCCTTGTTGAGGGTCCTGCCTGAGGTTGTTGTAGTATTACAGTGGCTTTCAGTTTCCAGGGGCTGCACTAAGGCAGTCCATTGAGAATGAAGGCATTAGAGTAAGAAAAGCAGGTGGGTTTTGCTACTAGACCTAGGAACTAGTTTTAAGCCAAAGATGTGTTTGAGAGCCAGAGAATTATTACAGTGTTTTCTACTGTCACTGTCTATCTTTAACAAATAGCATGTCCCCAAGTGGTACAGACCTCCAAATTTCTAAATCTCCATCATCTAAGTGAACTCAAAGTTCCCAAGACACAAAACAAAAATGGAAGCACACATCCAGCATTTCCTTGGTTTCACAGTTAAACGAACTATGGAAAGTTAATTAGTGGTCTCTATTTTGACCAAGAGTCTCCAGAAAACAAGGGATAGAACGATCAGCAAACCAAATGAATCTTCCCTGTTTCACAGAGCAGAGTCTCCTCTTGGCATTGTGAACCACAAGAGAGAAGTTTACACACAGATAAAGATGAGTAAAAAATTTTTGGCAACCATGGAAGACAGTATCTAGTGGTAACATGACTACATTGTGACTGATAGTTTTAAAGGCACAGCAGAGCAATGCATGCTATCATGGTGATACCTACAGCTGCTAAAATCCTGAGAAGGTGGAAGTCAAAAAAATTCATCTTTGTCTTTGCTCCTACCCTAACAAGTACATTATGGGATAAAAGATGCATCGAAGGACAGCACTGCCACATACACATGACTTTATCAGAAGTTTTTTGGTATTTTGGGAGATTTTCTTACATACTTAAACACCTAGCATGGCAATTGTATGAAGTAATTAAATGAGAAACTCATCTTTCTCAAGCCTGTTATTTGTGGAGAAGAGTTCTTAAAGATTTCCAGTACCAGGTCACTGACCAAGCAAAAGTTTTTCAGAAGGCATATGAAATGTAATACTTTTAACATGCCTACACCTTAAATGGACCAACCCTTCCTGAGAGAGAGCTTCCTGAAACCAGTGGTGCAGCCACTCCTCTGACAAAATTCAATACCCTGCTAAAACCATACAGCCTCAAATCCTGCTTACAGCAAGATAAATTGTTTGGGAAGAGCTGATTGTTCTTGTGTGCAGGAGAAAATACAATCTTCATTAGAAGGGAGGTCAGAGATTGTCACCACTCATCTGCATGCTAGATCTCTGCATTAAACTATATTTTAATATGCGTGATGGGCACTGCCTATGATATAATTTCCTAACCTTGCATATTATCACTGCCATCTGTTTCTGGGTTTGAGAGGATTTTTTTTTTGCCAGTTTTCAATTCCAGTGTAACAACTTTGACAAACGATTCAATCAAATTGATATTTTAAGTAAGATTTCACAAGAAAATATTATATATTACTCCCCCAAAATCAAGTTAGAGTTCATAAACTTCAATCTCTTCCTCCTATCAATGTGATAATTTTGACCAAATAAGGCTTTCCAGTTTTTTCTGTCCCAGTTTCTACATTTATGTAACTAAACCATTTAAGACCCATGTTTCTGTTACAGGTTCTCTTTCATGTTTCTCTCATTGACATATGCACAGAATTACAGAATATGCTGAATTGGAAGGGACTAATAAGGATTCACAGAATTTCCACAATGACTAGGTTGGAAGAGACCTTAAAGATCATCAAGTCCAACACATGCCCCAACACCTCAACTAAACCATGGCAGCAAGTACCACATCCAATCTTTTTTTAAACACATCCAGGGATGGTGACTCCACCACTTCTCTGGGCAGATCATTCTTTATCACCCTTTCAAGTGATTATGAAGTCCATCTCCTGGGGCCCTGCAAAGCACCATCCCAAGAGTCACACCAGGTGCCTGAGAGTGTTGCCCAAATATTTCTTGAACTCTGTCAGGCTCAGTGCTGTGACCACTTCTTCGAAGAGCCTGTTGCAGTGCCCAACCACACTCTGGGTAAACTTCACCAAGAGAAAGTGATGGATTCTTGTGAGATGCTGAAAAGCAATGCCACAGAGAGGGCCCTGGGGGAAGGTTGAATCTGAGCCAGCAGTGCCCTGGCAGCCAGGAGGACCAGCTGTGGCCTGGGGGGCATCAGGCACGGCATGGCCAGCCAGGCAAGGGAGGGGATTGTCCCGCTCTGCTCTGGGCTGGGGAAGCCTCACCTCCAGTGCTGGGGGCAGTTTTGGGTGCCACAATATGAAAAAGACATTAAACTGTTAGAGAGTGTCCAAAGGAGGGCCATGAGGATKGTCAAGGGCCTTGGGGGAAGCTGTGTGAGGAGCACCTGAGGGCACTTGGTCTGTTCAGCCTGGAGAAGAGGAGACTGAGGGGAGCTCTCATTGCATTCTGCAACTTCCTCATGAGGAGCAGACAATGATCTCTTCTCTGTGGTGATCAGTGACAGGATCCAAGGGAATGGCCTGAAGTTGTGACAGGGGAGGTTTAGGTTAGATATTAGGGAAAAAATGGTGTATGTGTTTACATGTAGACTTAAAATTGAGGCTCACTGAGTTTGATGTTTGGTTGCCCTCTCTCTTCCTGTTTGATARGGAGGACAAAGATGACCTTTTCTTCCTGCTTCTCTTACTCAACTCACTGTTTCACAATTCATTCAATATAATGGCCAGTTGTGTTTGAAATTCATTCAGATAATCTCCCAAATCCTTTGGCTCTAGATGGTTTGAGCCTGCTAATTTACATGGCAGCTCTAATTTTTTTAATGGCACTCTTAAAATGCTTTCCATGAGCAGCCAGGTTTGCATGCCTGCCAGTCTCTCCCTTTCCTGGAACCTGCACTCTCTCATCTGCATTTTGAACTCATTCTTTACTGACACATGAGACCCACAGCCATTGAACAGTACAGAATAAGTGAACTAACTATTCACAAACACACAAGCTCCTCTTCTCATTTGGAATGGGACAATTAGTGAAAAAAATTTTATTGTCTCAAGCATGCAACTTTTCTCATTTACAAGTAAAGAGTTTAAGTACCACTCTACATGCCTACCGTGTGCACTTTAGAAAAAATACCATGGACATGATATTATATTTTGATGTCTGATTTTACATATCTGCACTATGAACAGCTTACTGTATAATAATGCAGTTACATTAAAACCAAAAGAGAGTTAAGTTTTTTTGTTTAAGGATCCCCCAGCAGCAGCTGCCCATACACAGAGAACATGTGGTTCTGGACAACAGGCCCGGTGACAGGCTAACCAAACATCTCAAAAAGGAAGTTTTCAGTTATCACAATCCAAGTACATCATTTCTACTGGAAGGATTGCAATCTGCAGATTAACCATTAATTAAATTTATATTAAAAATGATATCCTGCATTTTAAATGCTAAATTAAAACAGATGTAATTCAAGCCTTTGAAAGTAATTTTGGCTGGTGCTTCATTTATATCTACAGCTAAAGCAGACACTTTCTCAGGCATTTGTGCCAAGTTTGACTAATTTTTTCTGCTCTGTGTTTTAATTACTGTGTGTGCTTTTCTGTTGCAGTTAGAAATATCCATTACACACTTGAACAGCCAACACTGTGAGAAAAAAYATGCTTTTTTTAATGCCTAGTGGTATTTCAAGTTGTTATGTGATAATGGCAAAGCTCACAGATGCTTCTGCTGCTCACTGCTGCAGTCTGTACACAGACACACCCYAGCATAACCCACAGCTGACCTTGGCTGCAGCAGCGCAGCACACCCAGAGCAACCTTACAGATGTAAGAGCAGCTACTCAGCATCGTGCTCCACCTTAGGCTGAAACACCACTGCACTTCTCCTGCCATGGCACCTATGTTAAAGCCAACTTCAACAAACATTTTCTTCTCCAAGTAGACTGATTTGTTTGCAGTTAAGCTTCCTTGCATCCCCATCCCTCCTGTGCAAACACACAAAAGACATTCCAGCCAAGAACCCAGTTCCTACAGCATAGCCCTGTACCAGCATCCCCAGGGAATCCCAGCCTCCCAATGTACCGGTTGAATTTCAGGGTCTAAATAAAAGCTATCCCTTAAGTTCAAGAATATATGTCAGACAACAAGTTTTGGAGATYACCCCTTCCAGTACAAGTTCAAGGTTTGAGTCCACTTACAAAGTTAAACAGGAGGAATTTCAAGTGCAAAAACCCGTAAACGGCTGCAATCCATTTCTTGTTTTACTTGGCTTAACTGCTGAGTTTCCTCCCCAGGCAGCCAGCTACAAGCTGTTAGTGGAATTGGAGTTTTAGATAATTTGGTGAGATCTTCCTGCAAAAACAGTGTTGTTCTGCTCCTTGGCTTTGTAGACCAAACCACATGATGAAGTCACTCCTAAATGAGTGTACCACATTCTATAGGTATGTGTGTACTTACACGTTGTCTATGGTTAACACTGACAGATTAGTGAGCAAGTTTCCCCTGAACCAAACCAACAATGTCAACACCAAATTCTTCGATGAGTCTACACTTCAAGAAAACGGGAACAGCTGCAAGCAGGAGAAGGCAATCACAGCTGTCTTAAAGTGAATTATGTGGAAGGATTTGCAGATTAAAAAAAATGAAGTGGATTTAGAGTAGCAATTTTTGAAAGTTTGAGATTTTTAAATAAGGATAAAATGTATACTTTTTAGAAAGTTATGAGTCAGACTCTCCACTCAGTTGTATAAGCAAAAATTTTAACTCATCACAGAGAATCAACAGAACTGTTTTTATACCTCTATGGATTTGAAAAAGTAGAATTTTGCCTTTTGGTTTTTTTTTCCTAAGAGGAAATATGCCTTTGCATGTTGACTGGTAAAAATAAGATAAGCTATAGATGTAAAATGTTCATGTCCATTCTACCAATATTTACATAATAATATTCTCTTCATTTCAGTAAAATTCAAAACAAATATATTTGATAATGTGAAGAATGTGCAAAGGACTTAATGCAATGTAGTTTTTGTCCTGTGAAAGTGTCCAGATTCAGACTGTATGGGGTTTTCTGCAATCTGTTCCAGTGAAAGATGATGTTGCCCATGGCAGGCAAGCTGGACTAAATGGTATTTTCACATGTCCCTTCTAAAACCAAACCATTCTGTGATTCCATGACCAAAGAGAAGAATTCACCACTGTTCTCAGAGTGGATGATCCAAAATTACAGTGTTCCTTATGAACAGTGCACTACAAAAAAGACAACATTTTATGCCACGTTAGAAGGATTTTTCAGTAMCAATGGCTAAACAAGGAAATAAGAGAATGAACCAAAATATGAAAAGCTACTCAAAGCAATTCTGAAATTATCGGACATTTTCCTAATGAACAAGTCACACACAAGTTTGACCCACACTAAGCTTTACCATGAGTATCTCCATATGTCTGCTGTGGAGACTCAGGCCCATCCAGGTCTAGATCCTGGCCTGGAGCATAAAACTAAGGCAATACTCAGCCCTGTGCCAGGAGACCTGCACTGCAGGAAGGACCCGTGCATCCAAGTCCTGGAACTAGTTTCGGATATAGGACCTGGATCATGACCTTTTTCTTTATGGTGGCAGTGTTTATCTGCTCTGACACTTAGTGTTTACCATTACAAAGCAGTGGAGCTGGGCAGTGGTCCTTTTTGAGCAAGCAACAGCTTGCATGCTATGTTTTGTACAACTTTTCCAAAGCTTCACAAAATTCTAGACTGTCAAAGCATCAAAACCTCGTTTTTTGCTTATTTTCAGACTCTTCCTCAGGAAGTACAGTGTGTGAATCAAAACCTCTCTGCCTTGCCTGCCATTTGTGGATTTTTAATACATTTTAGGGTAGTAAATACTCAACTTTTCYTTATGATAAGGGCTCTGTTTTGAAACATAGGGGTCAAAACCTTCAATACAGTCCTGAAAGAAAATAAGATCAAAGTTTTAAAGTAGTACACTTTTGGAAAGCTCTGAGTAGTCAGTACTTTCCATCTGTGATGCATATTCCTATTTTTATTGCATTCGTTCCATAGAAGAAACACCTACCTGCAGTGCATTTCTTTCTCCCAGCCTATCAGTGCACGCCCTCGACCAAAGTACAAAAAACACCATTTACCAACACTCTGCAGGTGAAAGACTATTCCTCTGTATAAATTATACATCTTGGGAGCTCAACATTTCTTTCATGCTGAAAACCTATTCAAGCCTTCCCACATCTGTGGGCTAAGTGGTTTGCTCTAGCCAGGGGGGCTGACAATTGCTGATATTTCAAGAAACCTAATCTCTTAATGTTTGGGATCAGATGAAGGGTATGGCCATAAAAGAGACAGCTTGAAACAGGCCTAATCTCCAGCATATCTGAACCTACAGGTGGCAGAAGCTCTGAGCTGCCACCAACATAGATTCCAGTCTGCCTGCCCAAGGGTGGTCTAAGCAGAGTGATCTATTGCGCACGGAATTCTCACATGCCGGTATTTCTGTCCTGGGCAAATAAAGAAAGGATTGGTGCCGGCTTGAATCGAGCATACAGTACTTCCATCAGACAGCTGCAATGTAAGACTGCCAACCAGAAAATATTCCTGCTCTGACTGTACCTAAGTTCCTATGTCTTCATTTCCAGACTCCCAGTTTCCTTAGGTCTGCAACCTCACTGGTGACTCTGTGCCCGACCATTTCCTGACCGGACAGCCCCACGCTGCCTTTCCCAGTTTACAGTCACAGACACATTTATACTTTTTACAGAGACACTGAACATTTTCTCAGGCAGCACTGAGCAGTGCTGGGACACAGAGCAGAGGCTCAGCTTCCCCATTCAGCCCACTCCATACCATGATGGGTACAAACCCTTGGGTCTCCTCCAGCAGAGCAATAAACACTACAATCTTTCATTCCTTGTAAAATATGAGCATTTCCACCTCAGCTTAACTTGTCCCTACTCTGTGCTAATTGTAGGTGTTCTAAAACAAGTTTAAACTTTCATGCTGGATTTTCAGTTGACTGCAAACTAAACCTAAGAGTCAGCACATGCACCCAAAGACCAGAAACAATGATATACGATGTGCAACACAGCCCTCCTGAAGTGGTCCCTGAAACAAGCAAAGAGATTGCCCTGACTGTTTGCAGAGCAGCAGTGTAACCAGAATTAATAAGTTCCTAGAGGGCTGATCTGAGGAGCTCAGAGCCCAAGAGAGGGCCGTCTCCCTGGAGCACAGCACATCTGCGAAGTAGGATGTTTTCCAAGCGAAGAGCTGATGTGTTTTTCTGGTGAGGAAGCAGGAGGCGTAAGGATTATGGTTACTTTTGCAGGCCCTGGGAAGGTGGGGGAGGGAGGTCAGGCACATGGGGCACATTCACACAATTATCCAGGCAAAAAAAAAAAAAAAAAAAAAGAAAAAGCTATTCTGATCCCTCCTTCAGCAGAACAGCAGCAGTGCTGAACAAGTCATGAATTTACTGCGTGGGAGTTATTTCAGCTTTCTCAGGGAGCTTTTTCTGCCTATGCTGCATATACTGGGTTATGTGTCTGGTGTGTCTTTCATTAACTTATAGAGCCCAAATACAACAGAAGACTTATGGGACCTGGGGAACTGACAAAGCAAAGCTGATTTCCAGATTGGCATTTCAAGAGTTAAACCGAATTTTTCAAAAGTACTCATCACCATAAACTGTTTAATAATAAATTAGCTGAAAGAAAAAAAAAAAGTGAGTTAAGGCTATCACTCCCCGTTTAACTTGATTTAACAGGTTAAAGGTCAGTTTTTAAATACCCCAAGACAGAAAGACTTTTGTTACTAAAGTTTCAAACACCAGAGCCCGTTCTAATTGGCTGAATACTCATACCTATAATTAAAGTGTAGATTACAAGGGAAAAAGCAATACAGAAACCACTGAACAGAAAGTCAACATGATAAAATTAGTTCCATGCTTCCATTAGAAATCCCCTCTAAATATCCCACAGCTGGCTAACGAACCAGCACCTAGCTGTACACCTGAAAGAATTCAGGGGCAGTGTTTAGACAAAAAAGGGCCAAAAATATCAAAAGAGCAAATTTTGTATTTGCCAATTACTGAGTTTTCATTTTAATATCTGCAGTAGAAATATATGCTTGTTCTCTAAAAATGTGTCATTTAAAAAAGTAACTGAAAGTATAAGCCCAAAGACAACACAGAAGAGTGTGGGAGTGCACCCTGGGGGGGGGCAGGCTGGGAGCTGCCCACACAGCCATACCACAGACAACCAAGGTTGTGCCTCAAGAAATAAGAAGCCACAACTGATGACATCCTGGCAGATTATGGTGAGGAGAAAAGGACTCACCAAGGACTCTGGGACCAACTGGGAGTGGCCTCAACATCTGCAGTGGCTCTCACTACCTGCTGCCAATAGCAAAGGATGCTATTCTTCCCCTCTAGGACATCAAAGCCACGTTTAAGGACAAATCTGTACTTTAATTGCTGAATCTGAAATTTACTACTGTACCTCTCCCAAGCAATTCCACTTTAATAATTTGCCACATGTTAGGATGCCTGAAAAAATTTAGAATCCAAAATAGTCATCAAAAGAACAGTACGTTGGACCAAAAATCTCGTGGCTGATTTAAAGAAAACAATTCCTCCCATTCTGAAGACAGAGACTAGAGACAGCACAGTTTTCTTTAAAGTTCTGGTATTAGACTTTGCTTTTTATGACAGATCAATGCAACTTCAAGACAGTTGTTTCACACTGTGGTGCAGAAGATACATTTTGATTCATTGTTGAAGGCGAAAGTGGTTGTGATAGAACTTTCGTACTTTTTGACCAAATCCTACATCCTGAGACCTTTAAATTTTAAAAAGTATRCAGTACTGTTCTCCAACAAGGACTAAGTATTCTCTGGCAACATGAAAAGTTGAGCTTATGCCACGGTCACCTTACTTTTACCAAACAGCTTTGCACTTTATTTGTACCTTACTTTTACCTAGTGCTGCTGAAGCAGTTGCTGAACAGCTTCAGAGCTGAGCTCCTGCAAGGGACAACCTTGCAGGTGACAGATGTAAGTTTATAATAAGATGTGAACAAAGTTTCTACAGTCCTCTACAAGATCAGAGAGTTGTGATATCAGGAGGTTCAGAGTTAGAGAATTCACTTAAAAGGTCAGGAAAGCACAGGGATCCTCCACCAGGTCTACTGGCAGCTCAGTTCTCACCCTCTGGCTGCTGCTGCCCTCTGAGTGAGGCACTTGTCTGCATCACTGGGAATACACAACCACTTAGTAACAGAAACAGAGATGATTCATGAATGCACATGAACTGGTATTTCCCATGGAACACAGAAGACCATGAGTAGCCAATTCTAAAAATGAAAAGTGTCTTATATTTCTTTTTAGACATACTCACAATGATTGTCCTTGGCAAAAGCCACAGTTTTTAAGGCAAAGCGAGTCTGTGACCAAGCCAACAGGAAAGCACATGAGGCTTTTTTTTTGAAACACATWTTATGAGTCAAGAAGTCAAACCCCATTATTTGCTGTTTAGCAACATCACTGCTATAACCAGTAGCCTTTACACAAGTTAATAAAAAGATATTATATTAGCATTAATTTAAAGGAAAATTCTGGGCAATTTATTTCCAACATTTCCATCCCAGGTTTAAATTCCATCCCCTAAGACATTTGGATTCTGATTTAAACTACTACAGCAGACAGCTTGAGTAGAGCTGATCAAAAAGTTTATTTAAGATTTGTGTTAAACAATCTTTTTGCCAGAAGAGTTTCTGAAAACTTGATCGCTTTTCAACCTTAACTGTGGGATAGGAGGAATGCCCCAAAGGGCTCCTATTCCACAGCACTTCCCTGAATTTCCAAAGCCCTGTCTCATCAGGGTCATGGCAAACAGTGAAAAACAGCTCTATTCTCACACCAAGGACTAGTTCTTCATTCAGCTGAACACTGATTAGGCAAAATAACTGCATGTTATAATTGTGACAGAGTGCAATGACTGTGCATGATGAGGAGAAAGTTCAAGACCCAAAGTTGATATCCAAGTGCCCACTTTCACACATTCTCATAAGATTCAAAAAGCACTTTTGATGATTTTCATCATTTTTTTAACAGCTGCACTGCCTGAGCTGTTCAGAGTTTTAATGTAATAGCTACAATGTATTTTCCTGCTACTTTCTTCTCATTACAGATGAAATGTCCAAGCCATATTCATTCAATACCACAGAGAAAAGAGAAACAAAGAAGAAAAGAGAAGAAGGGTCACTGTCAGGCCAGATCAAGTCTGGAAAATTTCAGTTTGAGACATAAGCAGTTCAGGAAGTTAGAAGCAACTGAAACAATAAAGGAATTATAATTGAAACACTGCAAGAATTTTAACTATAGCTCTTTCCATGCTAACCAAGTATTATTTAATATATTTCAACAGCATTCAGAAACTCTTCTTGACATGAATGATCTGTGCTTTCAAGATCACTCCCAACCTCCTTAGAAAAGGAGAAAAAAGGGATGGTTGGTACTGGCCACAGCTTCAGCTGATGGAAATCAGCACAGCTCCCTCACTTTTAGTTACATCAGTGAGTCACAGGAAAAGCAGCAAAAAGGAAACAAACCAAAACTTGTAACAGCAGATCTAGTTTACTTCTGCATTGCTTCCCACCAGCACAGAAGTGGTGCCTCCTCAAGCCTCTCACCAGAGCAGATAATTGAGCTGTGGCCTGTTCTGTTGCCTCCTGCAAGGCTATGTTTCCCCAGCTGAAGAGAACTGGATGTGCAAATCCCAAATTCAGTGTTTTTGTTCCCACCTCCTCCAAGCACATTCCCATCATGTCCTTTCCCTGCTCCTGACAGGAGGGCCATGAATGGAATGAAGCCTAATCAAAATTATCCCTATCTCTCCAAAACAGATTTATAATTGTGTACAGAATAAATGCACCTTTATTTTTCCCTTCACTGTTCCAAACACAGGATCTAGAAAGGCATCCTATAATTGCTAAAATCCTGTTGAGATAATCCTAGAATCATCATTTTTCCAAACAGTGCTCTGCTAAAAATTAGAGACATCAATGAAAATTCTGCATGCCACCTCAGCCATTTAACTATTTAACTGTCTACACCTACTTAAAAAAATAAAAAAAAATCAACCAACCAAACCCCAAAAAAAAAGGCAAACAATGTTTCAAATTCACTCTACTTGACTCCAGTTAAGTCTTTGCAAAGTGCAATGCATTGAGTTCCTAGTGCAATGTGCTAGAGGAACTGCCACCAGCATCTTTACCTCTTTCCAAAGACTGTGATACTGTGTTTCAGTCAAAAACTAGGTCATAAACTTCTCTATTGGAAAGTGTTTATAGCTGTTTGGAATGGATTATTCTGTTCAAGAGGTTATAATAATAAAGGAAGCTTGCAAGAATACTTTTTCCAAACTCCTGGTAGGTCAATGCCAGTTTGGGAAATTGGCTCATTATTTATCCTTGTTTGGCTCCTCCAATCTCAATTTTTGTTTGTTTTGACCTCCTTCTGGACAAATATAAAACTTACTGTTTCATCTAATTAATAGGAGGCAGACTATAGAAAAAAATCTCTCATTTATTCTAGTTCCAGAATCAGTTTTACAAAAACATTGTCAGAGTTTCAAGAAACATTCAGATGTTAAGACTCCTGCCAAAGTTTACAATCTAGTTATATCTTGCTACAGAAAAAAAAGAATATTAAAAAAAAGGCAAAAAGAACCCCCACAACCTGCTCTGTTTTTACAATTTTATAGAAATCTCTGGCAAGAAACAATCTACCTCCACATATTCATATCCAGGGGATCTGTGGAAAAGCCTTATTCTCCTTAGTCTAATCAAATTGTCCAATTCACTTTCTCCATTTCCAAAGTCTCACAACACATTTTTCTCAGTCACTCCTCCCTKTTTTTCCTGTTGTACAGGAAAACAAAGCAGATTTTCCCTTCTCCCCATCACATCTCCCTTTTGAAGGCTTAAATCAGCGAGCAAACAGTTCACCCACAGTTCTGGTATTGCAAAGCTTTTTCATTTGAGGTTCCTTCTTTTGGTCATTTTGTACCACAAAGCAAGTTCACTGTCCATCAACCTCACAAAATGGATTCAGGGGAAACCCTTTGCCCATTTTCTGGGGGCTTGAGGTGCCCAACAGTTTCCTCTAAGTGAGCAAGCTGGCTTTGCAGTCTTTTACATGTTTTTCCATGAGTCATCAGAATGCACACAGTGGAGACATCCTCAAGTGAAATAGCCTTGAATKATATGCTTCATCCAATTTGCCCTGTGTCTCATAAGGATTTAGCCCCAAATATGGACACAGAGGGGAAAATAAGGGCACTTGGGATAGAAAAAAGTGTACAACATTCATCTGGTTCTGTAATCACTTATTAAGTCCAAGATCTCCACTGTTTTTAATAAAAACAAAAATCAAGAGCAAAAATAAAACAAACTTCTATCCAGCTGGGTAAATTCTGTCTCCCAAATATTCTCTGCCAAGAAGGAGAATCAGAATAATTAGATTAGTCTCCTTCAACTGGCTCTAAGATTTTAGCTAAGAGCTGTTTTACTTTCTGCTTGCTTTTACAGAATTTGAAATGCCTTTACATGGAAAAGTGTCGTATTCTGAATTCTGTAGTTAGCACATCCAGAGTCTCAGATTTTAGGTTTTCAGAGAGGTCCACCTTCAGCCTTTTTCAGTTCAACAATTCTACCAAAATATTTAACATCATATATATTGCATAGTGTTTTCCTGAGACTCCATCTAAGCAAGTCAGGTAGATTTATGCAATATTCACACTTTCCTCCATAGCCTTGACATATCAGGTGCAACATGAACAGTCAGGTACTCAGTGCAATGATTTTGCTGAAAAGGCATCATTGAGCGATTCCTTTTTTTTTCTTCTTTTAGTCCGTCTAAAGTTTCTGTGAATCCAAAAGCAATGTTTTAAATGTGGAAAAGAAAAACAGCAAGAAAAACTATAGTTCAGTTCTGATTAATGGTGCTATATTTTAATGTCTTGCTGGGAGGCTCAACCCATTGAGTATGTATCCTCAGGATATTTTAAATTTATGGTAGTTTCTTCCAAACAATTTTGAATCCTGTCAGGAAAAAAAATGGCAGAATGACTGCTTAACAGATGACATAGCATCTTCTCTGTGGCTTTCTCTAACACTAGGAGGTACAGAACATAAACCCCAAATTCCTATTAAAATGATGGAAAATAAACTAAAAGATGAAAGCAAGAAAGGTCCAAGCAGCTGCCTCAAGCCTATTCATTAGGAAGGCACTAGCAGTGGGAGGGCCACAGAAAGCCCACAGTTTCATTTCACTTCAAGGAAATCTTAGTCTAGCTGCTTTTTAAACTCTCTTTAAAGCTTTGCACCCATTCATCTTTTCCTACCACCCCACTGGAGCAGAAAAGGCTTAACTCCTGAGTCTCCTGGCATGTCAACCCAGTCAACAGGCTAAATTAAGTTAGCAAGTAAGAGGTTCAAAACTAACTTCAGRGACTATTTGCTTCCTCCTTCCTGGAATTCAGCTGAGGCATCCAGAACAGTACAAAGTGGCAGAGCCTAAAAATCCACCTGGGATCAAATCATAACCTCACAAATCTACAGAAAGGGAAAATATAGCCAAGACTACTCACCAAAGAAGCCAGCACTGACACGTCTCAGGGCCTCTAGCTGGTCAGAGTGAACCCCAAGATGCGTTAGAAAGTCTCTTTTCCCTGCCCAGTGCTAGAAGAAGGAGACAGAGCTCTTAAATTCTCAATCTCAAGGTTGTTTATTGTTCCTTATCTATAAAATATTTTCTCCTGTCTAGCTGAGGTCCGTTCAGCAAGACAGTCAGAGGCACACTGCCCACCCCCAGGGCGGTGTTATCTTTTTATACTAAAAACTRTGTGTACAGTATTTACAATTACTTTCCAATACCTATCACCTAYGTTAGACAGTGAGCTTCTACTCTAAACCAATCTAAAAGTGCCAACATCACAGCAGAAGATAGAGGCCAAGAAGAAAGAGAAAGGCTGGACATGCCCATATTCCTCCATCTTGCCTCCTGAATCTCTATTCTAGAAAACGCCAAAATCTACTTTTTCACCCCATGATTAATTCACTATCATTCTACTTAACTCTCATGGTCTGCAGATCTTCATCTAAGGTTGGTAACTTGCTCCACAAGTCACAATGAAAACCTCAGGCATCTTAAGCTCTGTCCCAGGGTCTCCGAGCCTCCTGGCAGGGGTCTTGGCTGCTCAAGACAGCCAAAGTTATGTCCTGGGTTCCGACAGACACAGATGTCCATCTGTGGAGCATGAGACGTTGATCTGGAAAGCAATCACATGCTCCACTCTCTTCTCTTGGCACCAGCCATCAGTCATTCCATGGGACAGGAGGCCACTATGCCTTCCCTAAATCTCTGTGCCTAACCTGGTCCTTGATCCACAGATATCTACAYTTTTATGTTTTCTATATGTATGCTTTTGCACCCTGCAAGTTGGAAAATAAACTCCAGGGTCTTTCCTTTGTATATTTTGTGTCCTTGCCTTAAGACAACTCTTTAACACATCTGGCTCCAACCTGAACACAGCACAGTCTCTGCCACATCTGTCTTCGCAGTGCTCTCACAAAGGAAGAGGAGACAAGGGCAATTGGAAGGCCAATGATGCCAAACCCCACATGTGACTCAAAACAGCACTTACACATAAGGCCAAGCCTTTTTCTGCAGCTGAAATGTGCACTCAGCAATACCCACCTCCACTTTGGAGCACTGGCAGCCCCACCCTGCCAGCACAGCAAGGTGATCCTCAGGTGCACAGAAAGGTCAACATAGCCCTGGGTATACCAGAGTTGTGCAAAAAAAAAAAARAAATAAGCACTCTGGACACACTATTTTCTCTACCAGAAATACAAGCATGTTGCTGCAAAGGCACTTAGTTCCCACTGATATGGAAACTAAAGATTTTGTCCGCGTTTTCTCACGAAGCTTGTGGCACAGCAAGCATTAAATCAATACCAACTTTTGCTTGCCTTTGTGCAGGGTTTAACAGGCTTACATTAACTTCCAAGGATATCAAAAACTTGACAACTATATCCTGAATTGGCACAGCCTTAAAGAACAAGTTACTCAAACCACACAAGAAATGCTGAAATCATTCTTATATTCAGACCCAAAGTTGTAACCACTAATGTGAAATAAAATTCTTAAGGAAATTTATACAGTAGCAAGAGTAAAGACTGTAACAGCAGCAGCATCTGTTACCAGAGTTACCAAATCTAGAAGGAAAACAAGAAACCTGCTGACACTGATTTACAGAGAGATATATGTAAACATTCATGTAGACAAGAGATTTATATTTTATATTCAGTGAATTTTAGTGGTGTAACATTAAATACTGCTCCTATTGAAGCTGAACCAAAACAATGTGAGGAAAGTTAATGAACAGCCACACCAAATGACATATATCTGATTTCTTACCTGAAGTGTGATCCATCCATCATTACTGCTGTCCCACGACAATGCTTCAGCAACCACATAAAAAGATCTGGTAAACTCCTAAGTGTTTAAAAGGAAATAGCATGTTACACAATATAAAAGTCTCCAAATCCATTGCAAATAGAAAAATAGTATTTCAGAATTCAGTGTGACACTGAATTTGCAAGGTTTTTTTTAGTTCCAATGATTTAGAATTTTGCAAAACTGTGATACACTTTGCTGAGGCATAATCAGAGCCACAAATAACACAATTACTTACAAGACTAATGATAGATGGAAAACAACCACATGACATGTAAAAATAGAAAAATCAAAAGAGAAACATTAATCCACAGTTGGTTTGATCATTTGGCACCTATGCTTCATCTATGTATTCACTTGTTGATACTAATTCACAGTAGTTCTAGGGAAGTTTTTCAGTTCTCGCAGAAAAAGAAATAACATTTCCAAATTATGGTTGCATTTTATAGAAAGAATGACTTATGCTAAATGTGAAATACATCTTTCCTTAATATTTTTTTCCTTCTTTTTCCGTTGGAAAGCTCTGTGTTTAAGTGTCCAGGTACAAAGAATACTTTAAAATTCTGGACACAGCTATGTTTAGAGCTGCATTTTGACTTTAGAACCCCARGATGAGTACATTCAAGAACTCTGCAACTTACATCAGTTAAATGGTATCTCTGCAAAGTCTTTTTTTTATAAATCAAATAGCAAATTGGAAAAAATGTGCACTGCATGTGTTACATGTGCACTGCTAGTGTTACRTGCGTCTGCTTGATTAACCGAGTAACAGCGCAGTTGGGAAATTAACCTTTCAGATTTCACATACTGCAGTTAAYTCCCATGTCTGCAAGCATAGCACCATAAACTGCAGGACAAAACATGCTTTCCAGGGCATAGGAAAAGTTCTTCTTCATAACAGCACACAGGTGGGTCTACTCTTACAAAGGACAGCATACTTTATTGTGAGCTCCCTCTGTAACACATATCTCCTCCCTGCTGTACGTTATAAAACTATCTCCGTCAGATCTAAGGGGCACAATGCAATCTCCACATGGGTCCCACTCAATTTCCAGCAAACTGCAGCACATGGAAGAACATTCTAATTTCAGCTGCTTCAGTGCAGTTGCTTCTCATGGGCAGTCCAGCTGCCTACTCCAGTAAGTCAGGCTTAGCAAAGCATCACTCAGGATAGGGCTACAACTGTGTTTGCCTGTACTTCATTTACAAAGAGATGAAGCTTACAAAATCCACAAGCAGAAACCCATCTCATCATCTACAAAGCTTGAAATGCTTTATCTAATATTAACTTTTCTATATTATGTCTTTTCACATCACCCCAATTTTACATAACTGCCTAAAAGGCTAGAGAACCTCACCGCATATTATGCAGCAGAGGCTTCAGTGCATCTCTGTATTAAGAAATAAAATACAGCAGGATCAGGTAATATTCTTATTTCATTAGTGACTCCTCTGATATTTCTTCTGTTTACAAATTAAATCAATAAATCAATCAGATAAATGTAAGTTAGCCTTATCCAGAATGCATCTCATAAACTTGGTGTACATTCAAGCTATTACACAGCAGCAGGAGACCCTAAATTACAGTTCCCTATTCCCATTTAAATCCCACTGGTGTGAATTCAACAATGAGCCAGTGAAGACCTAACATATATATAGGGACACCTGACAGTTGTACCATTACCTTCTGTGGCTTTGATCTATAATTTTCATCTCATAACACTAAGGTCCTGAAAATCCAGCCAAAATATCAGCAAACTTTTCCCAAAATACATGCTGTTAAATCTGGAGTCTCTTCCAACAGAATGTCTGCAATTTCTCTGCAAGGAGATCCAACATCACAGTAGAATGTAGGAAAAACAGAAACTAAAGGCACAAGCTGCCTACCTGAACTTAAGGCATTAAAAAAAACAAAAAACAACATGATWAAATTAGTTGATAGAAGAGCATACCTAATTTATTTAACTGTGATTCCTAACTTCAGAGGATAATTGCCACTTGTGACTAATTAAAGCCACATTAAGTATTGAACAAGATACCATCAAAAACATTCAGCTCAAAGAGTGCTGGAGCAAGAGTGTAGTGAAGAACAAAAGTTCATGTGGAATTCTATTCAGGCCATYCCTGTGGACTGTTGGTAGTCTCTACAATTTCAGAAGGTGCTCCACAAAACAATGGTGAAGAGGGGAAAAAACCAAAACCGCATTCCTGAGTGTGCAAGCAACAAAACTGGAGAGAAATAAAACAAGTAGGTCACCAGTCAAAGCTGAGTGTGATTCTCATCTGGTCACAAATGAGAAACATTGTTGAAACAAAGCACAGTTATCCATACATTTTTCTTTTATCTGAAAAAAGAAAAAGTATTAGGTTACCTACTGATGAAAGACAGATTGATGAATACTTTTACAAGTTATATTTCTTTGAAAATATATACTAGGCACATAAACATGCCTCATAGGGGCAAAATCTTTGAAGCAAAAATAAGGAACACAAAAGCATACAACAGAACCCAAAATGCTTTCCAGCTCTTGGTGTCAAGTGTGTGCCCAAGAAGAACCACAGACCATTTTTGGGGAGACCTGCTTCATGCCTTGGCTTCAACACCAGGAGCTCCCAGCAGGGAACCCAGATGGGCACTGTGGCATTCTTAAGACAGGGGCTCATGATGGTCGCCAATCTATCAACTAGGACTTGTTCACCACCTCCCCAAATAAAAKAGAAGCCCAAACAAAGCAGAGGCCCAAATGAAGCAGAAGTCAAAACTAATTTCAAGATTTAACTTTARATTAGACAACTTTCATCTGATTTTGATTTCTTAAGCCAATCAGGGCAGTCACATTAGTCAATTTTAATTACCTGACTTCCTTCCCAAGAAATTGATACAAGTGTTGCTTTGTCTACTGAGACGATAGTGCTGCCTGAGGCTGGCAGCCCTAAAATGCTGGGGAGAGAGTCAAGATCACTAGAATCAAAATCCTTCCACCCTCTCCTTGCATCCCCATCAGAGAGAGGAGAGCCCTGAAGGATCAGGCTATTGTCCTGAGCAGTGGTTTGGCCCTCTACACCACTTGCTTGAGTGGAAAGCAGCTGTACCACAGTCATCAACAGCCAACTGAGGTATTAGTGAGTGAGGAAGCCCCTGCCAGCAGCCCCTCTGCCCTCCTCCATTCCTGAGCAGAGGTGCTGCTGGGAGATGAGACAATGAGGTCTATATATGCAACTGAAGAGAGGTGCTCACCCTAGAATTCCTCCTTTTCTGCCAGGAACCATTAAAAGCTGTTTGTGCTAGCTGTGGAAATCAGTCATGCTCTTCTGGAGCAGTCAGATGTATCCTGTGGGTATTGCTGGCTGCCAGGCTCAGTTCCAGCATCACTGTCTACATGATGCCCCTTCTTCCTTCACACCAAGCAAAGTTCTGTGGCAGAAGATTGTGTGAAATGCACCAGAAGACGTTGTTTCTTTTATAAATACTATCAATGCTTCTCATAAGAACTAGACTAGGAATTATTTTACAAGAAAAAGATAATTTGTAGGCCAGGGACAAAAGCACTACCATGAACTAGGTCAATCCCATCATTTGTTACTGTTCAAAAGTACAATAACAGCAGGAAGAGAAGGTCAGGGTGGAATAATCATTTGTTAACAATTTTAATAGTAAAGCTTTATTGGTTTTCCCTATGGATTCTCATAGTTATTATAGTGAAATTAAGCGTTTTTCCTCCAAGTGAACTCTTGTTAATCCTTTTATTTAGGTTCAGAGYTACAGTACATGACCCTGCAAGAACATTCATCTACAGTCACAGCTGGAGCTGCAGACTCACTGGCTTGAAGGAATTAATTTCTTTGCAAGGCAGAAGTAACTGAAAAGCCAAAGGCTTATCTACAGGAAAATCTGARTTTCACCAACTTGCACAAAGAACAGGACAAACCAAAAATCTATAATCAGACACCTCATGAAAGAGCAGTTGAGAAAAAATTCTGGCACATTAGAGGGATACAATTTGGGGGGGAAGGAATATTCTGATGATTTTTCATACCACATAACAATCCTTAGGTTTAAAAAAAATCTGAATTTTATAACCAGATTAAGTTTTACTCCAATGAACCGCCACCAAGAGGTCTTTCAGACTTCACAGTGCTTAACTCCAGCTGCCCAGGCTTTCTATTATCTCATACCTTTGACAGTAACTTATTCATTTGCAAGACTTATCTGAAGCCAGTTATAACATTACCAAGTGAAAAGCCTGTTCTAGCTTCACCTTGGTTGTCAACTTCTCCGTTCATTTTCTCCCACGTAAGTAAATAACGATAGAGGTGGGAAGAATGCTGGAAAGTCAGACTGTTAGACTAGGCATAATGGAAAAGACTGTCACCAAAAAAACACTAAAATGCTACAAAGTAGAACCTTGGCCATCCGGTTGCCAAGTGTAGATATTGAAACAGGTCATGAGCAGGCAGAACTTAAAACATGAGTGACAATCTGCACTTGGAATCTAAAATCTGGATTTTCTGCTTTTGATGGTATTCAAGAAAGCTGCAAAAGCAGTTTTTAGTAGTTTAATTTTCTCAATATTAAAAAAAAAAAAGGAAAGGAAAACTTGTAAAGCAGTGTTCTTCTTACAAGAAGCCTTAGATAAGCATTCACCAGATGCATCACACTCCTGTTTTATACAGAATGCAGTGAGACATTATTAACTTGATCATGCATGAGTACAGTCAGCACCTTTCTAATTATATGAAAGTTTGACCCATTAAACTGATCAGGAATATTTGTATATCCACAAGAATTCACAGCAATTTATTGTGGGCATATTGCACTGAAATATTTACTAATGCTTTCTGAAGCTGAGCATCCCTGACATTTTTGAGACCTCAATATCTTGAATTTTTCAAATCATTGCTTTCCTAATCAAGGAATAAAGAGACATAAAAGCTTCATTTAATGAAAATAATTTAGAAGCTTTTTTTTTTTTTTTGGAGAATCTAAGCACAGAGAACCCAGAGTACTTTTAATCCTTGCCTATATTTTAATTTAAGTATTGAACTTGGTTACATTTACAATAGATTTCCAGCACATTCTCTCTGAGAAAATATTACAGTCACACTGAAATTCTTAAAAGCCTTTGAAACAGCACAAGCAGTTCTTTACTAGAATTTTTTTATAAGTAGCAGCTGCCAATTAAAAGAAAAAAAATCAAATAAATCTCAATTAATTTGATTTAGAAATAGGGTTTTTATCAGTATGAAGTAAAAATACATTTAATTAAATCACACCAATAATGAAGCATTCTCATTACGCATTTATTTTATCCTACTAGTGCATTTAGCATAGCTGCCCTCAATAGTGTGTTCTCAAAGAGACACTACTCAGATGATTCAGGTGAGACTTCTCTGATTAGAATGATCACATTGACACAGGGCATCCACTAAGGAATCCACATACAGGAAAGAGCAAGTGCTGTGCAGCCTTTGGAGGTTTCCCTGCTGCTCTCTTCTTGGATGACGAGCCCAAGATTTCAGCAGTAAAGGCCAAAGGGGGCACTGAGCCCCTCCACACCAGTGCTGGAGAGTGAGCTGGAGCTGCCAAAGCTACGCTACACAAAGAGGTTCCCTTCTAAGCACTACTTGCTAAACAGCTTATTCCTTAAWAGATATCTATCAATATAAATTCACATTGCACTAACATTGCTACACACATAGCAATCACCAGCTGACAAAGAATGATGCAGTAATGCTGTTCTGATGTTTTTCCTCTTCTGGTGTCTCTTAATAGCACTGATTCCCCCAATGGAAGAAAATCCCTGAGCAGGAACCATCGGGTTACGCAGATTAGAGAGGCCTTTGAAGATGAGCTGTGCCAACAGCACTCCCAAGTTAATAAGGATGTGAGCAACAAAACCAGAGCTTGACACAGAAATATTAAGGATCTCCAGCAGTAACCTGGCTGACCTAGTGGCAGCACATTGCCCAACAGTCAGAAAACTCTGTCGTTATTTCTTTCCTAAGTACTAAAATAACAAGCAGGCTTCAAGTTAAAAGCTGACTTAATTCACTTACAAAAGTCATCATGAGCTATAATGGCACCACCTCCCCCTCGTTTTTAATTTTGTTCTTTTCATTATCATTATCCCAGGTGGCTTCCAGGAAGTCCCTTGAAAACTAGTCACTATTATGAAGATGGCCTATTTTAATCACAGTCCCTTGACAAGAACAGCTAATTATCTAACTTTTATGTCTGAACTACCAGATGGCTTTAGTTCTATACTTAACTTTTAGTTTTCAGTAACTGGTGATACTTGCACAATAGAAAATGTCAGGGATTACACAGAACAAAAATAATACCAGTACTAACACCAGCACCTCAGACACAGGCAGGATAGAAACMTATGTATCTACTGCATTTTTTCACTAAAATAATAAAGTTACTTGAGGTGGCAAGCAACTCTCATATTTTCTTTTCCTATGGGACTTCCCAAAGGTGTGCCAGTAGGTTTCTGTTATTACATTGTTTGTTTTTTTGTCTTTAAACAATATTAGCATCCATTCCAAGGAAAACAAGGAGGAGCTTCCTTGTTGTTCCCATCAACCCCTTTTGCACTTTGCCAGTTGTCCTCCTCCTGAGATCCCACTTTTGGCTGCACCTACTTGCCTGAGAGAGCAGGAAGCGTGCCCACGCTGTATCTGTGCCCAGCACACCTCGGGACTGRGCAACCAGAAAGCATCTAGGCATGGTGTCCCATGAGACTGACKACACAAACATGGTATCCCACGGGACTACCCAAATTAGGGAGGATGGTATGGCAAGATTGTCATCATTGACAGTGCAATTAGCAAGTACAGCTTTCATGTGCCTGCTAAAATGTGTACCAAAGCAGGCAGATGTCCACTGGTTCCAAACACTGGAGTTCAGGCTGGGTTTGAGAGCATCCCTGTCCATGGCATGGTGCAGTGTAGACATGAAACAGGGAGGGGATCTGGCCTGAGTGCATTGGGGCAGTATTTACCCTTGGTGTGCATAAGGAAAATACAGCTGACTAACTAAAGACACTGAAGATCAACCAACAGCAAGACAAGGCCGAAGATCAGCCAAGTGAAGGAGTTTTGTCCATAGGACACTGTATCACAGGAGRGCAAAACCCACTGGATATTAACCATGCAAATATACCCCTTATGCGTCATACTCATAAAAATACAAGCAATTTCCTTTTATATTCTTCTCACTATACTTAAAAACTAGAGCTTATTACATAAACCTATTCTGCACTGCCAATTTTTTTTTCCAAAACACAGCAGCAACACAAACATTGATTTGTTTTTTTCCTATCAGTTACAATTTGTGTGACTACCTGTAGCCATTCAATGATGTTGCAACATTCACTACTAAATAATTGAAGAACCCAGACTTGAGAAAAATCCAATGACTCTGACAACACAGAGAAGTTTTAAATTCTTTTTTATAAAGAGTAGAAATGGAGTCTAGTGTCTGGATACAAAAACAAATTTAAAAGCATTGATAGGTAAGAAGACACCAATATTCAAGTCTCTAAAAAGGCACTACAAGAAATAATAAATAAAATTTCAAACAGTATTTTTTATTATTTTTATATCTGTGCATCTTTAGACAGTCAATGACTTTTAACTACCTGCTCTATAAGACTTAGGATGTATTTCTAGAACAAAGAAAACATCTTCACATTCAGTAAGCAAATTTTTAGTCATATTAGATCTAAGAACATATATAATTAATTTAATTGTACTGATAACAAATTCAGAAGGGAGAATCACTGGGGTTTTTTTAAAAGATAGCAATCAGTTRCTTCTGTGAACAACTAGAAACAGCAGCACAACCATATTACTATAGTTTATAATATAGCAAACACAGTCAGACAAGTGCCCCCCRGTACCATCACAGCAACACTAGGATGCCTAAAAATAAATAACAGTCAGAGTTTTCTCAGGTTTACAGCAGTGGCTCTGGTAGCTGTAATAACCATTACACCAGCAAAAATCAGTTTTTGTCACTGGTGTGGCAGATGTTCAGACAGGCAAAGAAACACTGTCTGAATACCTGCCACACCAGTGACAAAACTGATTTTTGCTGGTGTAATGGTTATTACAGCTTCCATTTGTAAGGCTGCTCATCTCCAAATTCATCATGGCAAGTGACATGCCATGACAGCAAGGATGCTCATTAAATTAATGGAACACCTCTAGACTGATGAACTTGGGACAGTTCTTAGATTTGGGTCTGGATTCCAAAACTGGTTTGACCTTCTCAACCTTAAGTGGAAGTTAAGTCAGATTTCATTTTCTGCCGCTAGAGTCCAACTGAAGTTAGTTCTTGGAACAAGTACTCCAATAGAAACCCAAAACATAACATCCTTCATCCCTTTAATATTTGCTTGAAGGTATTTATGAGAGATTTATACATGCAAAACCTTCCCAAACTGAATAATGATTTACATCTGTAGAATCTGTAACATTAATCTTGCAACAATCACACTGTAATGTCTATTTTAGAGGTTTTTGGAGCTAATTTAAGAGTCAGGGCTGAGCATAAGAGGTCTTGGGAAACTGGCTTGCAACGACAATCTCTAGTTATATTCCACAGAGCCCTAGATCCTCCTGAGATGGAAAACAAGGGTAACTATTGCCAAGAAAATTAAGTTTGCTTGGTTTTTCCCATGTAGCGCTGTAGAATGTTCAGTTAACCASAGAATCACAGAATCATTGATTCTGTGGTTAAGAATCACATCCAGTCTTAAAYGCCTCCAGGGACAGTGGTTCTGCCACCTTCCTGGGCAGCCCGTTTCAATGCCCAACCATCCTTTCTATGAAGAAATTCTCCCTTATGTCCAGCTTGAACCTTCCCTGGCACAGCTTTACACTGTGTCCTCTTGTCCTGTCCCTTTTTACCCAGGAGAAGTGACCAACATCACCTGGCTACACCGTCCTTTCAGGCAGTTGTAGAGAGTGATAAGGTCCTCCCTGAACCTCCTTTTCTCCAGGCTAAACATCCCCAGCTCCCTCAGCTGCTCCTCATCAGACTTGTGCTCCTGACCTTTTACCAGCCTTATCCTGGTAAAGTTCTGTCCTCTTCTCTGGACACACTCCGGTGTCTCAATGTCCTTCCTAAACTAGGGGGCCCAGAACTGGACACAGCATTCAAGGTGTGGCTTCATCAGTGACAAGTACAGGGGAAGGATGACCTCCCTGCTGGCCACATTATTGCTGATACAAGCCAGGATGTCATTGGCCACCTGGGCACTGCTGGCTCATGTTCAGCTGTTGTCATTCAGCACCCAAGGTCCCTTTCTGCCTGGGCACTGTCCAGCCACTCTGTCCCCAGCCTGTAAAGCTGCAGGGGGTTGTTGTGGCCAAAGTGCAGGGCCAGCTTGGGTTCTGGGCAGTTTGTCATACTGCAGTGTCTGCTGCCACTCCTCACCTTCAGTTTGATTAAATCAATGGGGGAGTGACTTCAAGTCATGATTGTAAATGAACATGTCCTACATCGGTTAGCTTCTGTCACACAGTAATTTGTCCAAGCAGCAGCAGCATGGGACAGATCTCKTCTGCCTGTCCTGTCCTGGCTGCCCAAGCAGCTTTGGCCAAGCCAGTTTGAGGCTGCATCCCATTACTGAGCTCAGCTGCACATCATCTTCTCATCTAGAAGAACCTCTAGCTATGTCCTGTCCTAGTGTTGGGATGAGACCCCTCTCTTCCCTACATCTTGGTTCACACACAGGAGGTCAAAAACAGCTGTAACATCTCCGCAGCATGCCCCCAGTGACAAACTGAAACACTGCTTGGGTTTCTGTAACTTCAGTTCCCCACTAAAACAAAGAGCTACCTCACCACAAAAGTGACGTAAAGTTTAACCTATTAATGAACATAAATAACCCAATCAATAATGCCTACATAGGTAAATATTGGCAAAGGGAAACGATTTCAAAGAAGCAACTCAAGTACATGGAGTCATTCCTCTGTGGGATTACTGCTCCATGGTGACTTTCTTTCAAAGCCCTGACTATCTCACAGCATCTTCTCATGCATATGCATGCTGCCAGTGTCCATTCTACAATCTGAATCACTTCCTGCCTGCAGCTTCATTAAGTGGAAGCCTCCTAAAAGAAAAGTGAGGGAGTGGAAGGGTGGGAACCTCAGGAGAAAAAATATTTACAGCTAGAAAATACAAGGACAAACCTTTTTTTCTTGACCAAGAATACTAGATATTCTAAAACGTAGCAGATAACACCTCTGAGAGCACATATAAGCAACTGCATGTTAATGTTAAGCATTTCCTTCCTTTCTTTATGAGAGGAGTCAATTCAATAGGACAAGAAATAATTTCTTCCTTTTCTTTTCATCCATCCTTGCTACATACCTATGCACCATCAACCATCATTGAGWGAGTCTTACATGGTATATAAAGCCCTGTGTTCCTGCAGACACTCATTATACCATGTTARAACTCCGATTAACAGCCATATCTTAACATCAACTCATAAAATTAATAACATGGGTGATATACAGCAATATCAGAAGGCCTCCAGATATAGACCAGCTTGGACAAACCACATGAGTGAGTCATCTTTAGTTCTGCAAGGAACTGATGAGGTACATCAGTACCTCAGTAACTTACCAAAGTTACCAAAGTTAATAAGTTCAGTAACTTACCAAAGAAAAAAAAAGCATACAGCTTTAAATCCTAACTCACACTTTAACCCACATAGCAGCAGGAGAGTTTTACTAATTGCAATCTGCAGAACATATGGACTGGAATACATCCCATCATCCAGCACCTCAAAACTATAGGCATWAAGTCGCCAAGCTTTAGCACACTGTTTACAATTTGCCTTATGAATATGTCACTGCATTTTACATTACTAAGGCATACATGTAAAGAAAAGAAAGAAGCTTTATTGGCTGCAACTAACACAAACATCAAAGAAATCCATCACTATACTGCCTTTCCATTGAGGCTAAGCAAGGACGGTGGCTTTATGACCCCCTTTTTACACAAAACAGATTCAGAATCTTTTTTTCCCTGCCTTCACATTTCCTGACTGCATCCTTGTGTAAGGAAGCCTGTGAGCCTTTGAAGCCTCCACCCAAAACAAACATGATTCTTTATAACTTTTGTAATCTGCTTTTTGGCCACCCAGTGAGAATCTTACAGGATCCCTTGTTTGAAGGCCACCACTGAATAATACTAGCAGGGGATAAGAAAAAGAAGACAAGATCCAAATATAATCATTACACAATATTTTCCTAATGAAATATAAACCTGCTTTAATCTAAACAGTATGTTAAGATCTTTGTTAATCAACTTCAAATGAGGGGCTGTAGTCATCAATTTAGCAGAGTGAAACCAAAACAAGCAGAAAATAATTTTAATGTTTAGACAGGAATTCTAAAAATGACACATCTCTCAGATAAATAGGCAGTACTATCCTAAATTTTGAAACCTCTCCTAAACAGGCATTCCCTGGAGACATATGAATCTGTGACTGCCATGGGTCCTTCCTAAGAATAACCAAGCTGTGTTTCCAAGAGCACATGCTACACAGGATTAGGATGTTGAAACCCCAGACCAAGCTGGAGGAGAAGCTGCCTCAAGTCTCTGGAATCCAAGAGACATGTTTTGGGAAGTCTCTCTCACCCCAGCCATCATCCCCAGTGCAAATGGAACAGAATAGCAAGTGCTGCTGCACAAGTGAGAATTCAGTGCCAGAGGGATGCTTCCTTCCATCCTGAAACAGGTTATGCCTCCCCACAACTTTGAATATCTTCACTCTAAAAAAGGGATGGATTGAGCAGTACAGCTAAAAAGGTATTAGCTGTCCCATTATCATGATCCAACACTGTATTTGGCTCTTATTTTTTCACACTGTCATGATTTACAAATTCACAGTCCCTTTTTATCTCCCCTCCATTCACATTTCTGAGAGCATTTTAATTTCCAGTTTGGAAAAAAAACCCAGATGTAATTCCAGTTTAATGTCTTTTTACTACTAAGTTATGCGACTCTAGAAAATCCTTTAAACACAAAATTCATACTCTCAGGATTTTTCTTATCAAAAACAACATGTAACTTTTACATATTTCAAACTCTCCCATGAAGTCTACCTTACACTCATTTATTAGCATTTTTATTTATCAAACCACAGGTGTATTTAAAAAAAAACTTAAAAAACACTCAGAAGTGCACTGCTATGATATAATCTAACAGTTAATTATTCATTACAATCATCACCTGCAAAGGCAGAGATACTGAAAGAACCCTTATAGTGAAGCATTCCCATAAAAGAAAAAGGAAGAAGCACTGATCAAGACGTATGGAGACATATCTGTCTCATATTGGCTGCTTTATTTTCCCTTCACATTCACATGAAAGTTGCAAAGCATGTTTCTGCCATTACTCTTAAAGAAAAACAAAAAACAAGCAGAAACACAGATCAATATGTGGAAGCTCTGTGGTTCACCTATAGCACTTCTTCCCAGTTCACAAACTGTCAACATAACACAGGAAAGATTAGGAAAAAATTGCACTGGTAAAGTGCTCTGAAACTTTTCAGAAAATTAAATTATATGTCCTGAGGAAAACACGCTAGATTGAGGCCTCTTAAAAACATTCTCCTTTTCCTACACCTTCTGATTTGATAGCATCTCTTCACAAAATGAAACCCTTTGATCTCCAGCTACTTGCTGTGGCACCTGCATCCTAGGGCTGGGTTTTCCTTGTTTGTGGTTTCAGAAAATCATACTTTAGAGATACACAAACAGAAGTGTCCATCAGGTCTCTTTACAGTGCAGAAAACCAAGGAGGACAAATAGGCTGCCAGACACAGCAATTCTGCAGGGAAACAGGGCCATATGCACACACAGTATAGGTCACACCAGAAGTGGGAGAAAGTGGAGATGGGAAATAGCTCTGCAGAAATGAATGCCACAGCCAAAGAACACATTCTGCAAGGGCAATGAATACTCAATCCAATCCCTGCTGTTTCTTTAAAGTGCAAGAAGAACTTTATGGTATAGAAAATATATCACAGCTCACATGTTACCTCATGTAAGAAGGTTCTGGGTGTCAAATGAGCCAAAGGTAGGAAATAACCTAAAGGTGTGTGTACTGCAATGCCCTGACTCAAGTAGCCAGCAATGGCAGGGCCCAGACTCCTGGAATCCACTGATATCAGGCAGGAATGCATCTGCAGAGTAAGCATGGGACCACTCAAACCTGTAAGCTCAAAATACCATCAAGGGGAAGTTTGCTGTGGGGTGCATTTAGGTTTGCAAAAAGGCAGATTGATATTATATTTTGTATCTTCAGCTACTTTCATTCAGCTGGTTACTTTCATTCATACAAATCATCTGACAGGACTTAGTCACATGTTTAGCAATAATATTCAAAGAATTGTTAGGAAAATAAATAAAAGTCTTATCAACATCTTAAGCATAAACATATCTCAAACTATATTTCAAAATGTTTAGGATTTTTTTGAGAATTAAATATTTTTCTTAAGCAGGTCATTGTAACATACAGTAAGTACCACACTGTATGTGAGCAAACACAGATCTGGGGAAACATTGCTGTCACCTTTTTTGCCCTGCAATGTCTGTCACTGCCATTCTGGAACCAGGCATTTCTCTCCCTTTGAGACAGAGCTGCTCACAGCTCCCCACTTAGCATATGGAAAGAGAAAAACTTTCTTAAAGGARGCATCTTGAATACATGTTAGCTGCTGAGAGTTTAAGGAATATACACTACAGAATTACCAGTTTTATTAAAACCTGAAAATACAGGACRTGCACACAGCAAGAAGAGGATAAACTTGTCAATTTCTCACTGTATTTCCATTTTTTCAAAGTCTATAGAAGGAATGAGGGATTCAGCATGACCCACTTTGCTGCTGTCTCATCTTCCTTCCATCACAAGAACAGTTCAAGTGAAAATAATCCCTTCTCACTCAGTACATATTCTCTGTTAAGCAATACATCAGCTGAACAACTCACATCATCCCAATGAAGCTGCTGAATGATTATCTCTCAAACTGAATATTTTTTCTGCTAGACCTATATGGTGCTAGATATCAGTTGCATATAAAATTCTAATATACATAGATATATATATGTGTGTATACACACACACACTCCATGAAAAAGAAAGGCTGCCTTGAGATTCTGGCTATGCACAAGCATTCCTTCCCTTGCTAGTAACCAGAATGTAAAACAACTCTCCTCCCCTGAAAACTTCCTTTTATTGGGATATTTGTTTCTAATTCATCTAAAAAGACTAAATCAACTGACAAATCTGAAATAGCTAAACTGCCATTTACAACTGCAATCTGGCTATGGTCAAACATTTGTTATTTTTATTTGCAGAAGATCAAAATTACTTTCAGAGTAAAGCACTTTTTCACAGGCCCTTGGTGCAAATTCAATTTATGAAAACTCATCACTGATGACATTAATATATTCCYTTCTGTGAGATCCAGTTCTGCATTTCCCATAGAAAGTGCATTAACCTTTTAAATAAGCAACCCATATAGGCTTGCTTCCAGCTGCCTGTAAGCAGATGAGACTGAAAATACTTCAGACCTGGAGGCTGGAACCAGCTGCTGTCTTTTAAAGAAGCRTTGGTTTCATCCCAACATCCTTGTCGATAAGATAAAAATAAATATTCTCACAATTCAAAAATTTCTTTTTCTGAGTCACAGAAAAAAAATTAACCTTTTATTTGCAAAAAAGCACTCTTCAATCTTAAGAGACTAGAATATTAATAAGAAAATCCATAAGATTTATTAATTAATATGAATTTAATGTGCAGCTTTAAATGTGCAACATAATTAATATGAATTTAACGTGTAGCTCACAAAAAGATTGTGCATCTTCGATATTTCCACAAACCTTGAAATAGAAGTTGGCCAGAACTCTGCTTTTGGGTTACTTAACTGTGATTGTGAAAGGAAAAAAAAAAAAAACCACCAAAAAAAAACTGTCATCCCTGAGATTCATAAAATAATAAACTTTTTCATGCGGTAAAACTATCCGTCTTCTGTATCCCAAAGCATGGATTCTGTATATGAACATTCCATGCACTTTGACCACCAAAAATGTTAATTTCTACACCAGAAGTCACCTAGCTATCAATCCTTGGAGGGTAGGTGTAAGTATTAATTCAACACCAATGAACATAAAGCATCATTTATTTTAAAAAATCACAAGGAAAGAAGTGGCAGTGACTCCTCCAGAAAGAGCTACCAGAGACCTCTTCTCCAGAGTGTTGATGTCCTTGGGAGATCCTCCTCCCACTCACAAACAAATTGCAGGAATTAAACAGTGCTTGCTTCCTTAAGGGAGGGATGGGGGTGCCGGGAGAGAGGGGAAACTGGCAAGGGAAGCATTCAGAGAGTTTTTACCTGCTTTCTTGCATGATTTGATCTCTGGCAAGAAGCCTGAGAGCAGCTGCCATGGTGTGTCAGCTCCCTGCAGACCCGAAGTGAGCTGTGAGATCGTGGTTTGGTAAACTTCAGAGCAGGTCACAGGGAAAAGCCATGAATAACACAGTTACAAAYCCCAGTCAACAATGGCATACAGCTTTAAGCAAAATCATATCTTCTGATTTCAGCTGTGTTTGCGCCCCAGTTAAACTCTGACATTTAATAAGTCTCACACAAGAGGGTCCTGAGGAAAAACACTCACTAAATATTTATTTTAATTTAAATACAGTGTGACTCAGTTTTGGGTAGGTCTCATCTCCTCCAACTGGAATTCCCCACCAGGTCAGGGACTGGTGATGGAAGCAGCAGGGCTCCGTGCAGTGTCCCAYAGCAGATCCAGCCCAGCCTTCCCTTCCCACAAGGACTCCCCATGAGAACGGCTGGGCTGGGCTGGCTCTGCACTAGCTCATGGTCAAATCTGCATGAAATCACCCCTGAAGAGGCTGCTGGGTACTGAGGGAGGAATTTCTCCTCTCCCCCAGCCCCCAGGCAGACGCCTCTGCCCTCTCTGTATTCTTCACAGCACAGCGACACGCTGCAAGTATGAAACCTTCTAGATTAATAATGAGAACAGGGCAACGATCTCCCTGGATTGCATCCATTTCATGTGAACTATGAGAACTTGGATTCATTTCAGTAATGGAAAGAAATAAAAAGCAAGGAGCAAGAGGAGGTTTTCCACACAGGCATTCTACATCTCCAAGGAAAGCAAGGGGACAAAATCCACACAAAGACATTTCTGGTGCATGTTGTGGGCTGGATTTCTAAACCTTCAGCCTTTTTGCATTTTCAGCTTTGTGCACTTAATACCATTCCTCTTACTGATTTTACACAGTACTTTTATTGTGCTCTTTTATTATGCTTAGATAAATCTGTGTGATTGGCACAGAGCAAACATCTTCACTGAGGAGAGCTGCACTCAGGTTTGAATGAATACACAGTGAAAAAAAGGCATTGGGAAAAGGTTGGCATGGTTTTTGGTCATGGTTTTATTTACAAGCCACCATGTCCCAGAAGCAAGCCACATGCATCCTATTTCCAGTGGTATCAGTGTATCAAGTTTAACTCTCAAATTACTAGGTTAAAACAATATGGGATATTTGCTTTTCTAAAAAATAATGGACTTATTGAAGGCATAGATAACTCTCACACACAAGAGAAAGAGGGAGAAAGGACCTGTGGAACAGTTTTTGGCTATCTCTATCACGGTGTTTCTCTCCTCTTTTTGCTCTGGCTCTTCAGCCTGGAAATTGCCAAGGGTATTCGTTACTCCTCAGACAGGCTGCCAGCTTGGGATGTAAAATCCTGTTGTTTGGAAGATCCATGTAATGCACCAACAGGCCACAAACCAGGTGCACAGAGATCTTGGCTAACCTGTAGAGTCTTTCAATACTGAGTGACTCCAGGCCTGCTGCAGCTAGTAAGGTTAGTGGACACATACAGACAGAATTTCACTAATGACAACTTCTACAGGAAGCAAATTCTTTTTCCCTTTCTGACACTACCATGTGCTGCTTCTTTTACCTTGTTTGATAAATGTTGCAAAAAAAAAAAAGAAAAGAAAAAGTTAAAAAGTTTGAGAGCTATTTCCCCCTGTTATGTTAACAATGAAAAAACGAGATTAATCAATTCTGGCCACTGCTTTAGTAAAAAGCAAAGACTGGATAGAAAAGTTGACTGTCAAAAGTTGCTGCATATGTCAATTTAGTGAGAGGGATCAAATAGACAAAAGGAAATGCAGTGAGGACTTTAGGATCTCAGAATGGTAAATTTGGAGAAACCAAGGAAATTACAGAGGCTGTGCTCCAACACTTCAGCTCAAACACAGAAATACCTCACTAGAAAAAAGCAAATGTTATTCACATTCCCATTGCAAGCAGGAAGGGAAAAATGGTAAGGAAAGATTGGAAGCTTGCCCAGATGAATAAACACTTCAAACAGGATATTGAGAGGAAGTCCAGACTCTACAAAGAATGAARAGATTAATTAGGAAGAAGACAATGTCTCAGGGCTACAAAGTGTTGAAACTGTAAAAGAGGACAGAAGCTCAGCCAGAGGGAACTGAGCCCAGGCAACCCAAAATGATTTTGCCACGCGTACRGGGACAGCTTCCAGGATTTCTCTGTGGCTGCTGACTGATTTGGGAGTGCTGGCAGCCAGGCACAGGCACAGCATGACTGGGTGGGAGGGATCCCCTCCTCAGCTGCTCCCAGCCCAGAGTAATTTAGACTTGCATCTACACAGCCTACCAACCCAGCTAGAGCTATTACTCCAGATGCACCTTTTTTCTCTCATCGGGTGAAGAGAAAGGGAAGTCCAGTTGCACTGGACTGAAGTCTCCCACAGAGCTAAGTGAAGCAGACTGAAAGTGCTGTAAATGACACAGACAATTTTAGAAGMAGAGGAAAGGTGAAAGACAACCACTGCCTGGCCATTTCTGTCATCACACAAATGACACAGGCTGAGGCAGTCGAGCTGAAAGCCTCAACAGGTCACAGGCTCAGCATGGTGACTGCCAGAGTGTTTCTGGTGCTCATAGTGGGCTCTGGCTACTCCTCTGAGCAAAACAATCTGCTGCATCTTCTCCCACACATTTCCTGCCAAGCATGAGGCCACGGGGCCCAGAGAAAATTACTCTAGATAGATTTTTCCATAAACATAAGTTATAAAGTTATAATGTCTCTTCTTCACAGTGTGCTATGAGACAAGGGAAATAAAGATGCACTAGTGGCCCCTTTGGAGCAATGGCTTTTTCTACTTTTCTATCTTTTTTATTACAGTTGCAGTACTCATAGTATTTCTCTTCACACTTCACTCCCTTCATACCCAAAACATTTGCTAGATTTGTTTGCTAGACAAAGCAGATTTAGAAACATACTCATGTCATCCTCTACCTGTCCCCCTACCCACATACAAAAACACACTCCATAGAAAATTTTGCTTTACTAAGCTCTCTAAATATGTACATATACATACTGGGGGGAGAGCTGATGGTGTTGGTGATTAGAATTATTGTTAGGAACAGTTCTYTGTTACTAACCAAACCATTTCTGTATTTCTTACCCAACAACAGATGATACAGAACACAATACAAATCTGACTGCCTGCTGGCAAAAGTTAACATGGAATATCATCTTTAGCCAAAGGAAAGTACTTCTGCAAGTGCTAGTTTGGTCAGGTCAACAGACCCCAAAATAAAGACATACATTTGCAGATTCAATATGCATGACAACCTAAACTTTCCAAGTATTACAATGGAAACTGGAGCTGAACTTGAAGATATATGGAAGCAGGAGAAATGCAACATCCTAATTGAAAACAAATTCTAATTTGTTTTCAATTTTTTTTCTAATTCTCGTTTCTTGAATGCATTTAAATGCTTTTGTGAATACAAAACTGASATCTAAGTCCAGTGTTGCTGTGGATGTCAGTCAACTTTCCAGGTTTGTGACTTCTCATTAAATCATATCTCATTCTATAAATTTCTCATTGGATTTGATATTTTTAGGTTTTCCTAGAATACTAACTTAGCAATCAGTCAATCAAAAATATTTTGAAGCACAGTTATCTACAGAACTTTGTTCCTTCAGGGCCCAGGAACACCCCTGCTATGACCAAGGTGTACATATAAAAATTACTGCAAAGACACATCCATGCATCAACTGAACCAAAGTGGCTGGTGCTCCCAGAAACTCAAAGCCTCAGACACACTCTACTCCCTCCAGTCAGCAGGCTTTGAAACAGGCCATGAAGATCAATAAATATCTGGTCTCCCCAAGCCTAAGAAAAAAAAAAGTAAATTCAAGGATATGACATTCACAAAGCCTTACTACCCCACTCTGAAATGGGCTCTCAGACACTGAAACCACCTTGCTGTAAGAGCAGCAAAGGGAGAACAATTTCAAAATCTATCTTGAATGGTACCCAGAAGAAGACAGTAAATAATTAAAAAAAAACAAACCAGAACAAATAAAAAAAAATACAAAAAAATAAAACCCCACATGCACTTGTAAATAAACAGCACATTTTACAATGGAATCATCTCCTGTGGAAATCATGGTAAGCAGCCCCAGATGGAGCACATTAATGCAATAACAAATGGCAGGAGCTGAGAACTGTGTGAAGGCTTGTAAGGAAGCCACATCAGCTCAGCCTGTTCACTGAGGAAGGGCTAGAAAGACACAGTAAAAGGCTCTCTGCCTTTGAAGCACTTCACAGGACAGTGTTCCCAGCAGTGCACCTGTAGATGGAAAGAAAACTTGTGGGATGGGAGAAGAAAATGCAAAACAAATCAGAAGAAATTTGTCATTTCTCTGCCTAATCATTTCCTATGATCCAGCAGGAATCATCTTAACCAAACAAAATTCAGCTGCTTGGTTCTGATAAACTCTAGCCCTGCCAGGAGTGCAAGCAGCTGCAAAGCAGCTGTTCTTGCACCAAGAAACACAATGGCAGGTGGCACAGAGCTACAAACAGCCTCAGTGCTCTGCCGAGCACTATGGGCAAGTTGCAAAGATGTTTTTACCACTTCTGGACCTTGCTACCTCAGCTATTACCTACTTCCCTGAACAGTCAAAATTAAGGTCAGGCAAAGTGATGAAGGTAGGAGAATTTGTGAAGAGATAAGAATAACCATAGACCTGGAATTTTCCATACAGGGCACCAGTTCTGAACCTTTCTTCCAGGCTTGATGCATGACAGCACATATTTGTCAGCATCTCAAATAACTGCAAAGCTGATACTGATTTCTATGTATTTTGCTGGAAACCTGAGGGAARGTTAATGATTTTCTTTTATTGCTTATTTCTAAAATTTTGGTCCTGAACATCTGGAAGGAGTTATCTGTTTTCCTCTTATTTTCTCACCCTCTTGTATCCCCTCTAAAAACTAGCGGTGTAAAACTTACCTACRGAAATATTTAACAATAAATTTAAATTCTGCAAAAAGTAGTCCTACAGAAATATGAACAGAAGAACTAGTACAGAAAATCTTCAGGAGTTTTTCCAGGATTCCTTTGAGTTAGAGGAATACAACCCAAGTCCTGCTACTGTGAGGAGCAGCACCCTTCTATAGGCATGTTCGGCTCGCCCTGTAATATTACTTCATCAAAAACAAAAACCAGAAAAAAAAGTTACTCTCAAAGTCTGTGTATCAGCTCTGTACTAGTCCATTGGTAGTAGGATTTGTCATGAAACCTGTGTATAAAATCCAACAGAGAAGTAGACTGAAATTTCCAAAGACTCAAGCCCATGCATTTAAATTATTGAACTAGAACTAAGAGACATGATGATAAAGAGTCACATCTGAATAATCTTCAGATATTTCAGCCACTCTAGCAAATATTTGCTGYTTCTATAAATCTCCTCTCAGCACCTGTTAAGAGTACAGCCAGCAACATGGGGGAATAAACACATTCAGCCGGCACAGATTTCCAATAAATCCAGTGAATTTGGGAGCTCACTAATTCCCCTCAACAAGCAAGGAAAAAAATCTACTAAAATCCTTAATCTCCCATGTGCTGATACAGCACTTCCGAGGTCTAAATCACAGGGAATTTTCCCAGCTGTCAGCACTGAGCTCAGCAGGGGCATCAGCAGGAGAGCAAGGGCAGGAGCAGGACTTACGGAGCACAACATTCACTATGCTGGGACTGGAGGTTAATGTTGAAAGACAACAAGTCATAGTGGGAGGAGGGAAATGAAGCAATGCATCAAAGCCACACATTTAAACTGGCTTGGTTTTGCCCTCCTACCCATGCTTTAAACCTGCTTTTTTCCTGGGTTGCATCTTTCACCATGTGAAAGGGGGGCTTGTTTGTTTTCTTGAATATTTACTTATTCATTCTGYTGGTGTTTTACTCTCCTCAAAAATCTTCCTATTGAAAGATAATATATTTCTCWGGCTGAGCACCAGTGTCAAAACTCACACAGGGGACTTGAACTGCTATTTTAAAGCAAGCCATATTCAAGAAAAATMATTAAAAGGAGACACAGATAAAGCCATGTTGGTGTTTACAACCATGTTGCATTAATGCTACTGTGTCTCCTGCACCTGTAAAGCCTGATACCATTTGTGTCTACAAGCCACTATACTGACACACAGCCAGAAAGCCTGACAGGGCTGCTAAACCCTGGGAGGAAAAGAAAAAAACCATTGAGTAAGCAGGTCTTTGTGTAATAGATAAAAGAAAACCTGAAGGTTGCAAGATTTTTTTTTTTACTTTTCCTTAATGCCATAGAGGAAAAGGAGCAATTTCTTGGTTGAATTGGACACACTTGTTTCTTCTCTTATTTTGGTTTCTCTAAATCTTTAWAGAATCATACAATCCTTTAGGTTGGAAAGGACATTTAAGATCAGCAAATACAAGTATTAACCTAACACTGCCAAGTTCCCCACTAAACCATGTCCCCAAATGCCACATCTGTACATGTTTTAAATACCTCCCRGGCTGATGACTCAAACACCACCCTGGGCAGTCTGGTCCAAATGTGACTACCCTTTCTATGAAGAATTTGTTCCCACTATCCAATCTAAACCTTCCCTGGCATAACTTGAGGCCATTTCTTTTTGTCCTGTCACTTGTCCCTTGGGAGAAGAGACTAACCCCCACCTCCCTAAAACCTTTTTTCAGGGAGATGTAGAGAGTGATGAGTTCCACCTGAGCCTCATTTTCTCCAGCTTAAACAAACCCAGCTTGCCCCAGCTGCTCCTCATATAATTTGTGATTCACACTCTTCACCAGCTCTGCTGCGCTTCTCTGACAGCTCCAACACCTCAATGTCTTTCTTGAAATGAGTGGCCCAAAATTAAGCACAGGATTCAAGGTGTGGCCTCACCAGCGCCAAGTATAGGTGGAAATATTAATTCCCTACATAGTAGGGAATACTTCTGCTGGCCACACTATTGCTAACACAGGCCAGGATGCCATTGTCCTGCTTGGCCACCTGGGCACTGCTGGCTCATGTTCAGCAGCTATTGACCAGCACCCTCAGGTCCTTTACTGCTGGGTACCTCTCCAGCCACATTCCCTCAGCCTTTAGCATTGCAAGGGCTTTTGCTGAGCCAAGTGCAGGAGTCAGCACTTCACCTTACTGAGCCTCATGCAACTGGCCTTGAGCCATCAATCCAGCCTCTCCAGATTCCTCAGAAGAGCTTTCCCACCCTCCAGGATCAACATTCCTGTCCAGCTTGTTGCCATCTGCAAACTGGCTAATAAGTACCCTCAGTCCCCTCAGCAAGAGGGGACATTAAAGATATTAAAGGGATTTGCCCCAGTACTGAGCCCTGGGGAACAGCACTATGGCATAGAGCACAGGCATTGATGACAACCCTCTGCAAAAATTACTGGCAAATGTTTGCAGTGTACAGTAATACTAGAAGCTGTGAGCTACCTCAGAGGAAGGAAAAACAAAACATTAGTGTGGCCTGAAACAGCCAGTCAGTGCTACATGGTATGAATACAAAACAAATAAARTGCAGTATGTGTCAGGCTGTGACCTCTGTCACTTGTGTATTTGCATCCTTTCCAGTCAGTCTTCCTGATTTCACAGCCATCCCACTAGAAATACCCTCTGTGTYTATTCAACATCTCTGCCAAGCTGAGCTCATGCCCTTATCAAAGGAAAACATTTTAAGAGGGTTTAGCTGTTGATTATTCACCTCCAGATCCCAGGAAAGGCTATGGTCAAATTCTCTGTCTGACTCATAGGATTGCTTGAATGCTTTGCACAAGTTTCTTCAGCCAAGGCATTGGAAAAACACATTGGAAATTCCCAAACGATGTGTGCACCTCAAAGCTTGGTGGAATTAAAACCTCTGGTGTGTCCCACATGCCTGGAAGCCCATGGACATGTGTACTTTCACCATTAGCTTCCAAACACCATCTCACACTACAAGGTGGTTAGGAGAGAGCATGAGGAGCCCCAGGCAAAGGAAAGCTGTGGGAGCCTGTGGCCAGGAGTAGGAAGGGATAAAATGAAATCTGACCAGTGGCAAGATGTAAAAGCATTTAACACATGTTGGCAGGCCATACCTGGAGCTTCAGGAAAAATATGGTAGAAACTTGAATCATTTTCTCTAAAAATAGTCTCAAAACAAAAAAAAAAAAAAAAAAACACAACTGTTCCACTGACAAGGAGAAATGCTAAGTGTGCTCCGTGGTCCACTTGTGGCTCACAGATGCCGCATCGGCTTCTCAAGCCCACAGTCCTCCCCTCCCTGAAGAACATCAGACCCACAAAATACATCAGAACAGCACTTTTGTGTATCATGCCGCTTTACAGAACAGCACCCAGAATTAACTCAGCCAAGGAAAAACACTATGGTTTATCAGATCAGAACACTACTCCCTGGGAAGACAACAACATGGTTTACACTATCAAACTGTGTGTGGCTTTTAATACCGTGATAGTTAAAAGTCAAAATACATAAACTAATAGAACTAATATGAGGGAAGGAACAAAGCCCTTGGGACAGGTTGCTCACTGCATGTCTGGGCTAAATGCAAAGCTGGCACCCCAGCAGCTTTGCCTCCACTTCACAGCCAAGCACCGTGACGACCAGCCCACATGTGGTAGGAAACAAGCCTCATATGAGATCCTCGCATTGTGCTGGGCCACAGGATGTTAAAAGAGTTAAAAATGAAGGCGTGCATGCATTGGTGTGATATTACTCAGTGTGTCACTTGTTCCACCAGTAGCCTGTTAGACAGCAAAGCCTGGAAATTAATTAACACAAGCATCCTCTTCTCAATTWAAAAAAAAATATAAAAACTCTTTAAATATGCCTGTATGTATAAAAACCCACACTTCTTTCAACAGTTCAGATTTTTCATTAACAAGTCCTGTTTCATCAAGCAGTAATAGTATGCAAATTATGCATTTTGATTGCATAATTTTACTATAATAATTTACACCACCACTATCCCCCCCGCAAAAGAAAAAAATCACAAAATCAAGACCAAAACAGCCTAWAACTTCAATTGAGATAATTGTATACATTACAATCCCTCAGACAGAAAGCATTCTATGTGAATTTGGCAGCAGCTTTCCCAGTGCATCTCATTTATAAGCTTTGACAGGCCAAATTCTGCAAGTGAGAGATTTGTTGAAATTTTACTCCTCAAATGCTCCTTCCAGCTGACAACAGGGCTACAGGAATGAATTCTTTCTCATGCTTCACAGGCCTACTTCACTTTTAAAGGAGCCAGGTACTGGGAAGCAAATCGATAGGAGCATCAGCTGGCTTCCTCTGGGCATTCCCAGTTGCTCTCCAGGATTTCCCATGGAGATGCCAGGAGTTCATACCTGATGATACATGGCAGAGGAGGAACACAACCTCGAGAAGCCAACTTACTCTCACTTGTATACGCTAAACACAGAGCAAAAGGACCAAGAGCCTCAAACAGAAGTTGTACTGCCGAAAATACTTTCACTCCCCTTGAATAAGATCTCCATGGAATCTTCTGCTCTGTGTACAGATATTTCTACAGACTATATGTCACCAGTAATATGGCCTTCTTCCTAGTACTAACAGGACAGTACAAAAATGTAGCAAACCATATACACATTAAGATTTGAATACAATCACTCCTCTACTGTTAAAATTGAATGGTTCAGGAAACTATTCTCACTGCACACCCCTCCTTTTCAGATCTTTGATGGAATCCTGCCAATTTGCAAAAATACTGGAATTAATTTTCAACCATCATTTAAGTAGAACTCCCCAGAACAGCACCTGTTTTTTCCCAGGTAACAAGCAACACAAAATCTAATCTGGAGAGCAACTTTGGATTGTCAATACAAAAATAGGCAGCACAGCAAAATGGAGGAAATGTGCAAAGGAAGGAAGGAAAAGGAAATATTTGTAAGTTTTTACAAGTGAGGAATTAGGCACAAACAGTCACAAGGAAGGATGAAGGCATCATAAAACATACTTTAAGTGGAATTTGAGTAAGAAGTAGGGAAAAAAAAAATGTAGCCAGGAAGTGGACAAAAGCAATTTTTAAAATATGACTCTCCTACATTTGAAGAGCTTTTTTGCATATGTCACCTGTCAAAACAAATGTAGCGCAACAGACAATAATGCCTTAAAGCTAAGCTAATTATCTCTACCTGTGGCATCCTATGGATAAATTCTGTGTTACTGACTATGAAATAGCATAAATTTAAAAAGAACAGCACTGTTATGGTAAGAATTACTATGCTGAAACACTACACTGAATTCAGTGTTGTACAAAACTCCAAAGTGGTTCAAAGGAGGAGGGGAGGTATCCCCAGTGAGGAAAAATAACAGCTGAAGTAAACTTCATTAATCATGAAGATTTCAATGTATTGCCTAGAGACACTCTGCATCACAGAATTAGTAAACTATACAAAACAAATGTTGCAACCAAAGTTTACTTAAAAAGAAAGCTTTTTTTCCCCAAAGTACTAAGCCATTCTAGAGGTTTCACCTTTCCCCTCCCTCTAATGGCCTGCAGATTCTTTAGAGTAATGCAAATTTCAAACCTTATTAGCAGTAACTCTTCTGGTCATGGTTTTTGGTTATTAGTCTGTATTAACTTTAGAAAAATTGTTGATGGTTCGTTTTCTTTTCTGAAACTGCTTTGAATGCAGCACAGGTCTCAAAGAAGATAAGCTGCTTTATCTCACTTTGCCAGGCACTGAAAAGAATAAGGACAAAAAAGCTGACAGGACATATCTGGGTAAATTATGTACACTCCCACCATACACCACTTGGAAACAAGCAGACTCTGGCCATGGAAACATTCATCAGTACTTCACTTAATAGCATTAAAACACCATTCCTTAAAAAAAAGGGAAGGAGAAGAGACAGTGCTCAATGATAACACAGTTAATATATGAAGCTGCATAATCTCACCACGGTCACAGTCAACACAGATATCTAAACACTGCACATTCATATGCAGGGGGCCTCCATTTACTATATAATTTGTCTTTTGCCTAGAGATTCAAAGCTTCACTTAGAAATAAATGAAGAGTAATGACTTCTCATGAACTTTCCCTAATTTGTAGCCAGTTAATTTCCTCCTCCTGGTGAAAGTCTGTTGTATGCCACACATCCTGCTTCAGGCTATCACTGAGCTGGGGAAACTGTGATTCCTTTCTTCCTATTACATACTTCGAAACCAGGAAATACATCCGTTATGAATTTTTTTAAGAATAAAACAAATATTAAAGACATTAGCAGAACGCTGGAAGAAAATTCCCAAGACTATAATTACACACATGGGGAAAGAAACATTTAAAAATATATTAACAAATACAATGCTTTCAAATTTATCAGGAAACAGTGATAGAATTAACACCACAAACAACTGAACAACATTCAAAAAAAAATAGTCAGCAATTCAGACTGAAAAGAAGGAGCTGGCACCAGGAAAATACACCCAAAATTAAGTTTTTCATTGCAGACTGCATGAAGGCAAGAATGCTGTAGTCCCAAAGGAGACCTGACCCCATTCTCCCTCTTCCATCCTTCCTTTGGCTGGTGGGAGAGTTCCTCATWAATACACAATTCCACAAAAGGTCTTTAAAGGTTCTGCAATTTAAAAGTAGTTTCTAGAAATTATCTTGTAATTAGGACAGTTCATTAACTAGCCTTATACATGTTACTTCTTCATAATTACTCACACAAAAAAATAGTAGAAATTCTTCACAAGCCCATTGAGAAAAACTGGAACAACTTGGAATTTAAGCCTGATGATCTCAGCCTGGGAAGCTTGGCAAGAGAAGGCATAACAGTGATTCACACTTCAGCTTCTCACTTCCCAGTACAGAGCCTCTCACTGGGAAGACTCCCAAAGCATTTTACAAGCAAACTATCAGTACCAAGCCCATTCATCATTGAAACATGGTCCTTTGCATCAAGTCAGAATCTTCTCAGCAGTACAGGGGAACAGAAGTTCAGCAGAAGAAGGAAGATCACTACAGCACCATACAGTTGAGACTCCAAGGAGAGTTCAGAGAGGCAGCACTCCCCTCCTCACATTGGGATTGGCCCCATTAGATGAGATTTGTGCAGGAGAACTGCTGCTGGCAGCTTTCAGCAATCTCTTATTGACAAGTGGTCATAAGCACAAGTGGAGAAGCTCCACACAGAGCCATCCTCAGCATCCTACTGGGTTCTGGAGGTGATTACACAGAACAGCCTCCCACTGAGCTGACCATACCTCTCAAGAAACCAGTGTACACACTCCTCTAAAGGATCCATTACTACGACTATGCTTTCCTTCACACGCTACGGCACAGACTCTGCAAGGGAAGGACAGACACTTACCTTGACATGTTATAAAATCAGCTTCCTCCTACACGAAGAGCTAAATCATCTTCTACATCTACAGTTACAACACACACATCAAAATTCAAAAAGTGACCTAAATGGTTGAGGACAACCCTCCCAACAGACATTATTCAGGACCATAGACCTGTTCATGCTAAGAAGGAACTTTCAGAGGTTAGGATCAGCCTCCTGCTGAAAGCAGAGTCAACTGCTGGATCAGTTTGCTGAGGTCTTTATCCAGTTGGATCTTGAAAACCTAAAGGAGTGGAGAGGGCACAGTCTCCCTGGGCTTGCTGAGGTCTCAAGTAATCCATGACACTCCTCAGTCCAAGAGAGATTTCTTGCCCTCCCTGAACTCCCTCAAAAAGTACAGAGGCCTGTGAAATCTCATTGATGAAAACTGAAGTACACAAGTCACCTCAGCCTTATCTGTGCCCACTGCTGCCTGTCCCACTCAGCAGCAGATCCACACTTTCCTCATTCAACCTTTTCCTATAAGTGGTAGAAACTCCTCTGCAGCCCYTTCTACCACTTGTACACACCAACACCAGCTGAGCTTTTGTAACCCCAGCCCCTGGACAATGTTTCTAAGTTTCTCTTTTACTGCTTCCTCCTCCTTCTTGCATTGGAGTTCTATCATGGGCTTCCTGCCCAGCCAGTCTGGTCTTCCAATACATCCTTTTGTTTTCTAAGTGAGGACTACTCCTGCWCTTCGAAGGGATTGTCCTTCAAGACCTGTCTAGCTTTCATGAACTCTTCTGTGTTTTAAAGCTTCAGTGTTTCCTGGTACCAGTTGCCTGAATCCTGCCTTCCTGGAGCCCAGAGCCTGTCACTCTGCTAGCTTGTGTTTCTCATGCCCCTAATGACCTTGAACTCCTCTATTTCATGGGGCTACAGCCAAGGCTGCCATTATCAATCTCTTAATCATATCTGCCTACTTTGTGAATAGCGGATGCAATCAGATGTCATATCTGTTTGACCCCTTCAAGGCCTGTATCAAGAAGTGAAACCTGATATCCTCAAAAAAAGCCCTGGCTAATTTGTAAACAAGCATATCACTCTTCCAGCAGATGTCAAAGACCTTCAAGTCACTCAAAGGAACCACAAGGCTGTGAGACGGAGACTTCCTCAACTTTCTAAAGACTTGGTTTTGTTTATTTATCACCATCAGATGATCTGTAGAAACTCCCAGCATGATACCCCTTACCTATGACAGGTCATGACCCACAAGCTCCCCACCTGCCTGTCATCTGTTCCATAAAAGAACTCCATACATTCAAGCTGCTCCTTCACTTGCAGTGAAACTCCCTCAATCCTGCCTTTGCTCCCTGTCCTCAAGAACCTGCATCTGCTCTCCACAGCAGCACAGCCCTGCATGCTGTCCCATCCCATTGCTGTACCTGGTAGCRTCACAGCTGTCACCACCCATGCAATGCTTCCTTCCCAGGCTGCATGTGTTTCTGCAGGTGACACTTCCCTTTCTTAACCAAATACTCTACTTGCCAGGCTCACCATCTGGCTGGACAGTGTGCTTCTGCTCCATGGTGTCAGGTGGGAATACAGCACTGAGTGATCACATGAGCCTTGTTATACTACAGACAGRGCACACAACACTCCCTGCCCCAGAGAGCTGGCAAAACAGGCTAGGAAGGGGAAAGGCATGATCACCTCTGCTCCATAAGGGGACACAGAAGCACAGGAGAGCAAGACAAACAGGAAGTTTATAGCAGTGTGCCTAAACCACAAAACTGTTCTTTCTGCCTCTGGCATAACTGTCTAACAATTTGTGACCGCACAAGGTGTCTAGGAGCAGGCTGAGGAGCATTCATAATCCCACTTTCTTAATGAGCTTTGCTCAAACTGCTTTAGCTCCCTCTGGTCACCCATTAAACATTCAGCCCTGACTGTGGTCTTTGGTGACAATGCAGTGGCAGAACAGCTACAGGGCACATCACATACTTCAGGCCTCAGCTTTGCTCCTAGGGAGCACTCCATACGGAGGACATTCCTCCTGATCACTGTAGGGCGAGAGGTGTGGGAAAGCCACCGGCACAGCACCCACTGCAATGGCCCACATTTTTAACTTTAAGAGCTTTTGACATGCACTTACTTAAACAGCTGCAGTGGGTTAGGCTTTAATATATCTCCCACCCACCCCCTCCTTTCTTGCCAGAGCAGCAAGCCAAGCCCAGGAAGCAGCTGCATGTGTCCATCAACACCAGCTGCACTTCAAGCTAAAGACACTGGACACTGAAGCAGCTCAGATGCATTCCCAAGCCCTGGTCCTTCTGCAGTGACCCTAGGAAAGGGATATAACAACCAGCAGCACCTACCAGCTTCTAAATCAGCATTAATTTGTTGGCATTCCCAGGCATAATACTATCACTTGAGCCACTGTGTCACTTGGGGCAGAATGGCAACTCCATCAAAGAGAAAAGCAAGAAAATATTATGCTAAACTGTTGATTCTCTTCACAGCTCTTACTGTATACAGTCAACAACCATTTAGGRAGTCGCTTCCACTCATACATTAAAAAAACCCCACACTCAATTCTGCAATACATTTCCCATTTTTAGAGTGTGTGTTGACATTGCTACCTTGTTAAGCACGTCTGAAAAATGTTCTTTCACTGGCTATGAAAGCCTAGAGTATACCAAAAAAAATCGCTTGTTACTATTTTAATTTAATACAGGAGTGCAACAATTCACTCTGCTACAACAACTAAATACGTGTAATTACTTGTTAGGAAAAAATGGTTTACTGAGTAGCACAAATACTGAAATGCACTCTTCACATAGTGGTCACTGATGTCACTGCTGACTAGGATTAAGTTCTTGTTCAGACACTTGATATCTGGGATGCTGCGAGCTTTTTTTTTTTAAACCCAAACCTGTTTACATCATCTTGAAACAGACTTGCTCCCCAATTTTCTGAGTTGGTACTACTTAATGTGAGGGAAATTATAAAGTGAAGAGGAAACAGTTGTATGGTTKTTTTAGCAGTTATCATTTACCTTAAAACAATCCTCAGTAAAAATTAAAAAAAAAACTCACTGCATTTGAGTTAATATGCAGAGACCTAAGTGGACAAGCCAGTTGTGAATAGATATCACTGAGCACAGACTGACATCCCTGTGGCTAATTGAAGAACTGTGACTATCACTTCTTTTGTCATTGCAATGGAATGAACTCTTACAGCTAAGATTCTTGCTTTGATACCACTCTGCACATTGCACAAGTTGTGCAATAAGGACATTCCAACTTTGCATTATTTTTTATTATAGAAGKTCTAGTGTGTCCCTTTAGAAATCACAATAATTATTCAATGGTATTCAAATGAGCTGTAACAGAAAAGTAAATTTTTTTCTTACCTAATTGCATAGTTTTATATTAAAAGCTTGGCTATTCCTTTGCTAATGATGCAATATTTTTATATAAACTAGGATCATCAACAGAAAATTGATTYGTTATTGAAGGAAATGGACTGACTACTAACTTCAGCAAGCTAAAAACCTCAAACAATAAAATCCCAGTGTCTTTCTCGTCTGCTCTGTATTTACATCATAAACAACATAAACATACATAAGCTGATTTCAGGACTGTGACTAAATTTGACCAGCAAGGTCATATTCATGCTGTTCTAGTCTAAGGAAAGAAATTCAGGACCTCTGCTACTATAAGGATGACAAAGATTTTATCAAGTTTTAAGAGTTCCAGAGAAAGTGCCATTTGCCCAGATTTCTGTGGGTGACACTTCCAAATCTTGTTCAATTAGAAGTAAGGGCCTCTGGCGCTTTCAAGTACATGACAGCTGGAAGCTGCAGGTACATCAACCTTTCCAAGGCTTTTCCCTCTTGTTCCATTAATTTTTCACTCCTGTGACCCTGGGCACTCACCTATTTCTACCCCAACACCTTAATTACCTAAAAAAAAAAAAAAGCAAACCCTAACATACACACCACAGCATCTAACAAGATATACAATATTTGGAGAAAGAATAAAACCAGAGAAGAGCTGTCAACCATCCTATATTCCAAAATTAATGTATGGGAGGGTGGAGGAGAAGAGGAAGTGATGTAAAAAATCCTGCACAAACAAAACAAAAACAAAGAAAGAAATAACCAATTAAAAACAAAACAAAAGAAAAATACATCTACACACAGCCCACCAAACACTGTCAGCTGCTGCTCTGCAGAGGAAGGGCAGAGGGAAGGAGGAGCCTTTGATACTCTACTCCACCCTCAGATTTCTGGATGTTATTGTGCAGCTGCTGGATGTCACATCTGGTAGCAATACACGGACACACACCACCCAGCTTTATCTCTCCTTGTTAGTGAGCACACCCAACCCATCATGAAAATGTCAACAGAACAGCAAGAGATCTGTGTCCACATGGAAAGGAACTGGCACAAGAGAAGCCACACTGATAAAAATAGAGGAAACATTTGGAAAACCAAGCCCAAAAATCAACCTTCCCCCTCAATCTAAGCCACATGTACTGCATCCATCACATCATTATGAAACCTTGAACCTTATTTGATTACAGTTCCTGGCAACGTTAACAATGTCCTGGCAACAATTACAGGTCTCTCCTGCCTCCAGCTCGCCAGGAAATGAGGTGCCATTGGGGTTGCTATTGTGCGCGACAGTGTGAAAACAGCAGAAGCTCCAGTGTATGTGTGAATACTAACCAAGCAGGAAGCCCCACAAAGAGCATGTCAGAAGGTGCAGCATATACTCCAGACTAGCTCAAGAGTCCCACTCTTAGCCTTCAGGGATTTCCAGAGGTTTGGCTCTAAATACATTCACGGGCCACACAGGTAATCCTGGGCAAATGGAGCTTTCACCACTGAAGGCAACAAGAGCCAACAAATGAACAGTTCATACTCCCCACAGCAGCATAGCAAAGAGAAACAAAACTGGGACTGAAAAACAAAAGCTGTGCAATGGACCATCCTCAGAATCTCTGGCCTGTTATATTTAATTTTAAGATTCTGGGAAGGCAATACCTTTTCCCATTATACCACACAAATGCAATTTCCATGACTGCATGACGGGGCATAGACTAGATCTTGCATAACAACCTAAARTATTTTCAAAGTGAAGATAAAAAGTGCTCAAAGACATTTATCACCTAAATCGCTAACTTTTTTGTAAATACAAGAAAAGTATCTGTCTCAATTTTTTTATTATTTTAATATCTCTACAGCATTTTATTTTGTCAAGAGAACTGATAGTAGGAAGGAAGTTTTATGCCTTTCTCTATCTCAAGTTACATCAGGTCTCTAAAATTCCACTAACAGCATTACTTAAAACAAGGACCAGATTTTATCAAAATTAAAGGCCATGTGCTTCCTTTCTCACTCTTCAGACATTAACTGCTCTCAGAAGACAGAATATGAACTTTAGGTCCATAAAGTAATTTTTTCATCATCTTAAAACTCTGCCAGGAGAGACTTACAGAGGCCAACAGAGGAAACATCAATAGATTCTACAGGCAATTTTATATTTACTGTCATATTTAAAACCACACACACCATTTTTTTAGCTGCTGTTATTTTAGAAAAAAGTAATAACTACCTACTCACATGCAGGCAGTGTAATCAACACATGCTATCACCTTGTTCCATTGACCAAAACTGTCTAAGTTGTTGTTATAGCCTCAGATAAAATTTTTGGTAGACACCCTGACTCTCCTTGGGAATGAGATTAAATGTTACCCAGTATTTCATTAGGCTATTAGCAGCACCTCTTTTGATAACCATGTATGCAGACCATTTGCCAGAAGATGAAAAAAAAATTAGGCTCTATATTTTTCCCTTCTAGAGGGCCTATACGAATGCCTTAGAGGTCTTAAAATTTTTAGGGGGAGGGCTACCTATTTAAATTGCTTTGCAACCAACAATTTAAATGCAACAATTTAAAACCACGAACATCTATCAGAAGACCAAACCAACTTGGGCTAAGCAAAGTGTTTCTTAAATATCTTCAAGAATGCTGCAATCTTTAAACTCCCAAAAGTCTACTCAGAAGCTTAGTGCACCATGAAAACAACTGCCTACAAATCATGTAGATAATATCAAATAAATAACTAATGTAGTTTCTTCCCAAAATCAGTATGCTGAGGTCTCCTGTCAACATATGGGCTTTGCATTTCTGTGTGCCAAGATGCAACATTTACAGTCTTCCACAGAAAGATCGTTTACAGTCTTCCAGAACTGGAAGAAACTTATGTCATTAACTTCTTATTAGTGCAATATACTGATTTACTACAGTTCCTGCTTTGCCTCTATCAGAGACACCTACCTCTACAAGCCAGTGAAGTTATGTTCTGAAGTACCTATGAGATTTACATGAGGAAGGGTTTTGCCCCTTCAGCAGGTCTCTCTCAGAAGGGGAGCTTTGGGTACAAAGAGCTATTTTACTCCAAGCACATAAATGCGAGTAATACACGTGCCAAGGCAGAAAAGAATATTTGACTAAATATTTGCTGCTTGATGAAAGAAGAGACATAAGAATTGTGCTTCCAAGGATAACATTTGTCATAAATCCAAAGCAAAGTCAGTAAGGCCAGTCCTGCATTTCAGCAGGCTTGCTCCCTCTCCTCTAACCATGATCAGCTGCATTTGACAGCCAAAGTACTTACTGCAGTATCGCTAGAGTAATTATATTAGCAGGATTACATCAGGAGATAGGCATCATAATGAGGCAGGTTATTTTTTACCCTACCCCCCCCCCGCCCTCAGTTATAACTGCCCTCGAATTTTAACAGCTAACACTGAAAACAATTAGAGGTTTGCAAAGGCAGTCTAGCAAACAAATTCAAATTTAAATTAGAACATGTTAAGAAGTCAGACAGTTATAGAACAAGCAAGCRCCAAGACAAAGCATTCAATACCCAGGAAGACATTCAGTAAAAGCTTCCAAGGCCCCATGCATTGCACAACAGACACTTAGTAATGCTCAAGACTGGAAGCCATGAAGTGCTAATATTTTTCCTAGGAGACTTTTTACCTATTCCAGAGTCCTATAAACCTGGTGGTTTTGGACCTGCTAAAATATCGCAATTCTTGACTCARGTGCCAGTCAGTGGATCTCTGTGATGAGACTCCAGACACAAATGGCATGCACACTACAGCAGTTGGCTTGGAAAACACTAACGAGTTGTAAAACCATGAACGAGATGTCTCATCTGATCATGGTATCTTTGACAGAGTAACAAGCACAAAGGAAACTCTCAATGAATGCCAGTATCACTGATTCTTTTGAGAAGCTGGACAGAAACTACAGCAATGCAACATATTGCTGACAAGGGTCGTTTCCAAAAGAGTTAAAATATACCAGCCCCGCATCCATCCTATCCCTGCACACAGTCAGAGACCATAGAACCATAAAATGGTTTAGGTTGGAAAGGATCCTAAGATCATCTGATTCCAACACCACTGCCATGGGCAGGTACACCTTTACTTAGACCAGGTTGCTCAGTCTCATCCAGCCTGGCCTTGAGCACTTCCAGAGATGGCATATACACGCAGCTTCTCTGGGTAACATATTTCAGTGTCTCACCACCTGCACAGTAAAGAATTTTTTCCTAATATCTGATCTAAACCTACTCTCTTACAGTTTGAATCCATTCCTCTTTGTCCTGTTGCTACCTACTCTTGTAAAGTCCCTTTCCATCTCTTTTGTAGGCTCCCTTCAGGTATTGGAAAGCTGTGACCAAAGTCATCTCTTGTCCAGGCTGAATGATTCCAATCTTCTCAGCCTTTCCTTGTACAAGAAGTGCTCCATCCCTCTGATCATCTTGGTGGCTTCCTCTGGACTCACTCCAACAGGTCCATGTCCTTCCTGTGCTGGGGACGCCATAGTTGGATGCAGCACTGCAGGTGAGGTCTCACCAGAGCAGAAAGACAGAAACCCCTCCTTCACCTTGCTGGTCACACTTATTTCGGTGCAAGTGCACATTGCTGAGTCATATCCAGTCTCTCATCCACCAGTAGCCCCAAAAATCTTTGAAAACAGAATCTCCCAGCACTGCCTCTTACAAAGCCACTTCAGATTTCATGGGGTGGGTTTCATGTGTTACTTTGCTTCTCTCAAGTTGGGCAGCACTGTTGATGGCAGTCAACACTCCTGCACCCAAGGTTGAGTGTAATGACCAAGGATGGAGGTGCACTCCTTGTCCTTAGCTCTAAAATACTTTGTCAGTCCCAGGGTACAGTAAGGAGCCAGGTAACTGAACAGAGTTTTCTGCATCTCTGAAAAAGGAAGCATAGGCCTTCATCCACATGTCTAAGAGCCAAGGCAAAGCCTACCCAGGACTGCCATTACACAGACAGGCATATGAAACAATTCAAGCAGCAGCACCAACCTGGATCAGCATTAATTCTTCTGTTTCAGAAGGATACTTTTTCACTTTTTCCCTAGATACTTACACAGTCACCTCTCCCAAGTAACAAWGCTTCATTAACTTTAAAAAGGCTGGGTGAGTATGGCATAAATTAATCCAGAACAGGGCTAAACTACACCCAGAGACCAAGAAAGGTATACTTACTGAATATTTACTGAAGTATGAAAATTATAGTGGAAATTTTAGATGCTGGAAAAGTAGACTCAAGTTTATTCTTTGAAAAAGAGAAAAATTACACTCAAACATTAAAAAGGCAGTACCATCACTATCTTAATTCCAAATAACTAGTCTAAGGATTATAAACCAAGTCTTTTCAAGCTGAACTTTGATACAAGTTCTCAACATGAGACAGAGTTCCTATCTTTAAAAGGCTAATGAGTTTGGGCAAGACTGAGGCGAAATGGCTTGTGTACATGATGTTCACTTTAAAACTTTTATTCTACTTTTCAAAGGGAAAAAAAAAAGCATTTGCATGAAATTATAGCTGGTTGATTTTTATGTATTTTCATAAATGTGTTTATGACATATGGGTTCTCGGTATTTTATTCTTAAAAGGTATATAATCCATGGGGTGTGGAACAGAATTTATGTCTGAGATACTTAACATGCAGAAACTACTGCTATTTTTTCAGCCCTCTGCATGATTATTCTGTTTCACTGCTTTCTTGACAGTTACTTGCATTTGCCCCCTGATGCAYTAGCATAGGAGAACTCTGAGATTGTTCTAAGGTGGCTAATCCCAAACGAGGGGTCATGACCCCCAAGCAGGGTCACAGCAGTTATGGCTGGGGTCATGAGCCCAACAGAAGTACACTTGTTTATAATGGCATCTGCACTCACAAAACCAGCATAAAGCAAAGCTCATAACCGGAAGGCTTTGGAACAGCTGATGTAAGAATGCATTGAAGGCAGGCTTTGCGTGACAGTCTCACCTGATAGCAAAGCAAGAGAAATGCTAACTATGCTTAAGTGGTTATTAATAATGAATATTTGGTGTTTTATCTGCATTACTGTACCAGCGATTGTGTTAAATTTTAAACTACTCAATTCAGTAATGAACTTCAAAAAGTCAGAAGTAAAACACATTATATCTACCATCACAGAAGAGAAGCCAGCTGGCAACTGCCAAAATTCACTGAGAGGGGCTCTAGAAACTTCATAACCCAGTGATTCCAAATAAAAAGAAGTCTCGTTTAATATAAATATTGTTACTCAAAGCCGAAGAAGTATTCCAAGTGAGACACTGTTACAACTTGACAAAAATCTCCATAAAGTCAAGAAAAAACAAACTTTTCCAGAGAGTTCATTCAAGCTAGAGAAGAAATTTCAATCTATATTACATGTCTCACTCTATTTCTAGGCCACTCAGGCAGTCTCCTGGCTACTCCTACATTATCTCCTCACTCTGCCCACTGGAAGGGGGTGAGTAGAGCAACATGGTTGATATTGAGGGCTCAACATTTGGCACACAGCATGTTTCAGGAGTGTCAATTCAGATCAGCTCCACTATTACCCCTTGGTGGAGCAGGATCTGGGAGGTGAAGTGCTGAAAGTACTCTGGATGCAAGTCTTTTGACTTGGTTATCTGAAATTAATTCAAATTGGGCTCTCGGGCTTTCTCCACAACCGACCAGCTCTCAGTGCCCTGACTTCACTCCAAAACTGAGCTCCTCAACCAAACCAAAATGTTAACATGGCAATGAACAGCTGTAACTTGTAACTTCAACTGAAAAGCATAGCACCCTTTGGATCATTATGGGATGAATGAAAGATACTTTGATGAACTGAAAAAATGACACCTACTTTAGCCAAAGAAGGAAAACTCAGTAACTCAACTAAAATGGAATACATAAATCCAGATCCTTTTCCCTACTCCTTCCCTCAAATAGTCCTGGGAATTACTTTCCTCCTATGGAAAATACACTTCATACTAATATCCACAAGCATATGAAAAGTGTGGGATGCTAGAAAATGGAAAGAAAAGCCTATGCCTTCTGTCACATATTCTTAAATAAAATATGCTCACACTTAGAATTTAAAGATGCTAAAAAAAGGTTGGTAAAAGCATGAGCAAACTATTGGGAGCTGGTCTAATTTTCACTCTGCTTGTAATTTCCTCATTTAGGAGCAACGGCCTACACAATACTTTTTGCTTTGGGGCTGAGAAGAATATATGACTGTTCTTTCTTTTTTAACTACGAATCACATTATGGGCTTATATATTMATTTTTACAAATCATAAGTCCCCCTCATTGTGCAATATGGCTACAGGAAAATTTAGCAAACAAAAAATTGAACAGCTTCTTTTGGGACTTCTGCAAAGATGATTGCCAATGCTCAAACTCAAATTTTCAAATAGGATTGAGAAGCTGTCCTTTATTGTCACAGTCAGCTAAGCATACTGACCTGACACCAGGTGTATTAGAACCATTAAACAACTACTTTTCCCTGAATGCAGCTTATTTTAAAATATCAGTAATATAAAAATTGTCACAGAAATAGTGTACCTGAAGAGAAAGGAAAGTCTAACTCTGGTGCCTGCATCCAAACTCAATAGGCACAGACRCACAATATGCATTCAGACTCACAATTAAAAAAGAACACAAAATCAAACAAAAAGTCAAAGTTACTCATTCAACTTTAGGGTGATACGTGCAAATTTGGAATTGCCCTACTTCTACTTCCCGAGGTAGAAAATCCCAATTTGCACACTGCACTTAGAGTTGCAGAGACAACTTTAAACCAACAGATAACTGCAAACTAATAAAGTTGCATTTGCAGGGCTGCAGGTATGGAATCTGAAGCAACCAACTGAGCTATGTGCTGCCTTAACCATCTCATTCATTAAAATTCACCATGTTCCAAAGCATYTTTCAAAGTCTGTACAACTGTCAAAACACAATTTACCTTTCTCTGACTTGCCAAAGTACGTAGGTTTCCCCTGCTAATTTATACAAAACAGTGAGCTGTCAATATAAAAGGCTGCAAAACACCATAGTCAAGATATGGAAACATGATCAAATATTTGGAAATTAAAGATGTATCTTGCCCCACATTGAAACTTGAGTGCCAACAGTTTGGCAAAAGAGAGTAGGAAAAAAAAAGAAACATACATAGGAAAAAAAAATTCATGTGTGGAGGCCTTTGTGCCACAGGTCCAGGCTACCACAGGAGTGAGAGTCCACATTATCTATTGAGCATAACTATTATTTCTCAATAAATATAGTTTTCTACTGATTGAATTTAAAAGGGCAGCAAAGAGATTTTAAAGGTAGAAAGTATAATGAGAAAAGGAATAGGTAAGAATTCAGACTCATTAACACTGGTGATGTGTTTGGTCCAGAAATCAAGAGCAGAGGTAGGAAACAAGCTGAATAAAGCACAGTCAATTCTCAAAGCATAAAACAAATGCCCCCCATACAATTTCTGCCCACCAAGTAGAAAATTCAGATCCAAATCTGCAGCAAGGGATACAAAACCTTGGTGGGAATGTAACATGCTCAGGCAGACTCAGCTCTGCTCATTACGCAGCTCTAACCTTTGCATCTGCATGAGAACCCTTTCAAGATGTGCCTAGTGTACATAAAACAATCTATGATCCTAAATGATAGAAGTCTTAATGAACTCATCCTAAGAGAAAAAGAGACGAAACAGAGCTGAAGACTTCGTGTCCCCACTTATGACCTATATTATGCGAAGTATGGGCCCATCCACACCCTCACATCAGGCTGAAGGGTTTCTTAGTTCAGAAATTTGACACCTTAAATTGACACCTCATATTGCCTCTTCCTTGCCTACATAGCCTCTCTTCCTGCCCCATTACCTTGACATTTTAGCTCATTGTCTCTAATAAATATGCAGAAGATAAAAAGTGTTTCACACCACATGAAAATTTTGTTATCATACTTCCAGAAGAAAAAGAAGAAATTCTCATTTTATAGCAACCATTCAAGCAGCTAAGTCTTTTAAAAATGGGTCAAGAAACAAACTGAACATCAGCAAGCAAAATAATGACATAACCAACCTAACATTATTCTGTATGTTATTTGTTCTTCTCTGTGTGCTACATAAATAYACATCTTTATTTACCTACTAATGCTGGTGATCAGTTTAAGGATGTAGTTGATTCACACGTAAAGAAATTMATTCCCTACATTTGTGAAAGGGAATTTTCAGTTGAACAAACAGCCATGGCTTAAAACATCTCCATTGTGCAGTTCCTCATTCTGCAGGCCTTTCTCAACAKGTAATTAGAATACACATTAGATAACAAGTGCCCTGAAGCAAATAGTTACTATTGGAATAGTACAGTCTATTTCACCTTATAGAATCATAGAATATCCTGAGTTGGAAGGGACATGGCAACATCGAGTCCAACTCCTGGCCCTGCACAGGACACCCCAAGAATTAAGTCATGTGCCTGAGAGCATGGTCCAAAAGCTTCTTGAACTCTATTGGGCTTGGTGGTCTGAACACTTCCCTGGGAAGCCTGTTCCAGTGCCCAGCCACCCTCTGGGCAAAGAACCTTCTCCTGATATAAAACCCAAACTTCCCCTGACTCAACTTCATGCTCTTTCTTTCCTCAAGTCCTACCTCTGGTCATCAGAGAGAAGAGATCAGTGCCTGCCCTTTCTCTTCCCCTCACAGGGAAGCTGTAACTCCAATGAGGTCTCCACTCAGTCTCCTCCTCTCCAGGCTCAACAGACCAAGTGACCTCCATTGCTCCTCAGAATCTTCCCCTCAAGGGCCTCCACCATCCTCATGGCCCTCCTTTGGACATTCTCTAAAAGCTTAATGTCTCTTTGATGTTGTGTTTATATAGGGCTCTGTTTTCTCATCATCACCCCCAAAATTCTCTTACTCTATTTTTAAAGATAAAATCACAAAAGCAATGTTCCACAGAACATTATCTGTTACTCCCTAGCACTGTGAGGAGCACTGCTGCTGGTGATGAACTGGAACTACTGTTGAGTTCCTGTGAAACAAAGACTTCTCCCACCTCCTTAAGAACACAGTTCACAAATCCCTTCGAAGGTACATAGCATATAAATATCACCATCAAATAAAACCTGATGGTATTTTCAAATGAAAGTTGTATTACTGTACGTCATCCACTCTGATGACCAAGTGCAGAACAGATATATCTTCTAGACAGAAAACAAATATTTTAGTCTTTGTTTCTAGCTTAAAACAGAAGTTTAACAGTGTCATAAATATCCATCACTCATGGCTCACAGCAGCAACAGTGTAAGACATAAAACCTGTGCTGCTCCTGCTCCCCTGCAAAATTCTGCCAGCTCTCCCTGCACCTTAAACTGAGACACTCTCCTCCTCAAGCTGCAGAAAAGGAGCACAGCACTGGAAACTCAAAAGGACAAGGGACTGCAAATCCCATGGCTGCTCCAAGTCAGAGAAAGTGAACAGTTAAGAAATAAGTCTTGTCAGTCCATCCTGATGTGTACAGCAGGTACAGCTAGCTTGGCAGGATGGCCATCTGRGAACCAGGAAACTGGCATCCACGGCTTAAGAAGCGGCAAAGCTTTATGCTTGGTTGCAGATTTTTGAGTGCACTGCTTCACAAGAAGTTATTTCCTGGGCTTTGTAACAAACAGAAAGAGACTGAAGCAAGCAAAAAAAAACCACATAGCAGAAAGTTTAAAAAAATGCTAATTTTGATTAAGTTTTTGCATTGTTCATTGTGTGCTGGTTGTTTCGGGGGCARGGATGGGGATGGAATCATTGTCTTGCACAGAAGTATGTGAGTGGAGTATGGAATCGGCAGGAGACTGGGCTCTGCAAGAAGCCCCTCTGCACTAACACAAAATTGCCCCTTTCTGGCAAGCTCCAAAACAGGTACAAATGCAATAACACACTGTAAACTCTGTGGGGCAAGAATCACCCTTAAGTTTGCAAAATTCTAGCAAAACTGCATCTCTGCCCATGACAAAGACTCCCAGTGCCTGCCTACAAGATCACAAAAAGTTTGGGTGAACCAATTTAAAGAACGTAAGTTCACAGACAGAGCATTTCCATAGAAGTAAACCCGAATACATGCAGTGCTGAAATTACGCATATAAATTAAGATCAGGGCCAGACTCATTTTGGCCAGACCAGTTCAGTCATCACAGTCTTAAGGTCACATAAAAACCAGAAACAAACCTGGAACTCCTATCGGTTTCTTGCATTGTTGTGGATCACCACCTCTTGCCACTTAAGTGTGAAAACTATAGTTTCACTTATACTGGAAACTCTACCTACCTTGTGATTAAACCAAGATCAAAAGGAGGGTGCAATACTACTAACACATCTTCTCTACACATATTCTCCATGTACAAACAAGTACTTTAGACATGTTTTAAAAATTCARGAAACAGCTTATGCTAAATGTGACATCAGCTAAAGAGTTTTATTTAGCTGGAAATTGCTTTGTGACAGAAAATCAGTTTTAGCCGATTTAACTGGTAATGGACAATTTAGGCAAGACTTATTAACAGTGTAAGCACTTCCATATCATGATGTGCTGTATTTTGTGATGTTGTATCAGAAATCAAGGGAAACTGATCCCGATACCCAGTTGTAATAAGAGCGTTAGATAGATGCAGACTGTTTTCTGAATGCAGACTGAAGTGTATTTCATACACWTCCAAAATCAGCTTAGCTTTTCTGGCCATTCAGTCTGTTTCTGCAATTGCCTAGATTTTATTTMATGTTTTTATTCAGTTCCATTTTTCTAAGTTATTTGGCAAGCACATCTCAATTTCCTGTACACTGAGGGCACCTTTTTCATAATCTTAAGCATATTTCTGCTTTTTTTTGAGAGAGCCAATGAAAAAGTCTTCTCTAAACTATCCACATATTTCAGTCTGGTTTAAGAGATATCCTGGTTCCAGCCAGAACAAGGTTAATGTTTGCAGTGGTCAGGAGGCAAGAAGATGGCTGTGAGCTGGAGGTTATTCCATATCACCTCACATCAGTGCCGGGTGGGAGAGAGGGAGGGAGTCTCTTCCAGCAAGGAGGGCTCCTTCTAGCTGAATAACCTTGGCAGAAGGAGCTGTGGGATGGCCCTTCCAAGTCGGAGGGAGCAGAGTGGCATGGCTGCTGTCAGGCCAGGTCAGGCTTGGGGAGCATTTTGCCTGTGAATCATTCTCTCTCTTTTGTACAACTTTGTTATTAACATTGTTGCTGTTACTGTTCCTTTCCTCATCTCATTGCTGTTTCCACTAAACAGTTCGTATCTCAACCCTGATATTTACCTTTTGCGCCTCCAATTCTCCTCTCCAGCCTGCCATAGAGGATGGGGGAAGGGGAGGGAGGAACAAGCAGTGCATGGTTTTAGTGGGAACATTWAATTGGGGAATGCCATTCCTAAAGCACAACAACAGATTATTAGTGTGAATTTAAGGACAGTTTTAGTAAAAATAGGTTCTTTTACAGCCATTAAGTAAATGCTAATCAGTCATATTCACTGTGTTTAAAGTGGGTTTTGGTGTTTTCTGGAGTTATTTTTCTATTCTTATACTATGACAGTGTTTGTGACACTGAATCATTTCTGATTCAYTTACAGCAAGAAATACAGTAACAATGTTCAAAGTATTCTAAAAAAGAAAAAAATATATTAAAAAATCTTTGGGAAACAGAAGGGAAACTACAGTCCAAACAGCAAGACACACATGCCATCAAGTCCACTAGTCACACCACTGACTGAAAAAAGGAAGTTTCAGCTTTAGAAATRAAGAGTAGCAATATCACCTTACAGCATGTATTGAAAGTGCCTGGAATATACCAGCATTTCAAAAATCAAGTTTTATAAACCAAACTGGTTTATATTTTATCTGATTTAAAAAAAAAAACCAACCATAAGTCGTACAAAAGCAGAAATAAAGTGAAAACACATTACAGACTTGGGGCAAATAAAGCTAAGTTKATGTATCTGAAAAAACAGATTTTCTAGAAATACACTGCAGTAAAATAGTAAGATAGGAGTGACTGAAATAATATTATATAAATTACCACAATCAACTAGAGGACAAAAAATAATGAAGMCCAAACTCATGCTTTAAAATAATTGAAAATTAATGAAGGGCTAAAAAAGACCACTGATCAGTCAGTCACAAGCAATTTGCCCATATCAAACAGACMACCTTTTTGGCAAACTACATCAGCAGGAAAATGCACAATTACAACTTTTGTCCCTCTCCACTCATACAGGCACAAAAACATATTTATGGGCATTCTGTTTCAGAAGACTCACACRTAAATTAAAAATAAATCTCTCCTGGAAATAAAACACTGACAATGCAAGTATGAATCCCCTGGTACTGTCTCAAAATCATGAAATATTCTTGAAGTCTGGTGGCCTTTATATTGACTGTTTAGAGGGATTACTTATGAGAAGTTGCACCACTCCTTTTTGTCTCTGGCAAAGAGGTGAGAAGCTGACAGAAGCAAGACATTAAATCAACATACACCAGCTCCTACAAACACTCAAGCAACTTTAAGGCTGCTGAAGGGATGGAATAAATCACTTACAGCAAAAGACAGAGTTTTCTGTAGCAAGTTTGAGCCCCAAAAGGAATATTCAGCCTGTGGATATTCTCCCTTCCAGGGGGCAATTGGAGATATGAGTCATGAGGTAATTCCCACATGCACATCCATACAAGCACAGAGATGCTCTCATTTTGACAGACCACCTGAAAATCCACATGATGGTATGTAGAATCCATGGGATTATTTTTGGAATAAAGATCTTTCCATTTAGACTTTACTTCTGAAGCAGATGAATTTGATTGTCTTTCACTATATACAAAAATCAATTAATGATATAGACAGATATTTCAAATGCCCTTCAGTGCCTTCAGAAGGAACAAAATTAGGAAGACATGTATTTTAGTGATTGGTAATTTCTGAAAAACTATCACAATCTTACTTGAATTCTAGTCTGACTATGTAAGGGAAAAAATTGTGTAAAGAATCAATAAAAGCATTTCAATCACAGCTGACATTATAAGTGAAAAACCACATGACATCTGTGGTATTTTTTGAGACCCCTGTCAAAGGGAGGAAATGATGAATTTATGTTCTTAGAAGGCTAATTTATTATTTTATGATCTATATTAAAGAATACTATACTAAAACTATACKAAAGAATAGAGAAAGGATACAGACAGAAGGCTTAACAAGATACTAATGAAAATTTGTGGCACTCTCTTCAGAGTCTGACACAGCCTGACTGTGATTGGTCATTAAGTCAAAAACAATTCACATGCTGCATAAACAATCTCCAATCACATTTTAAAGCAGTAAAACACAAGATAAGTAAATGAGATAATATTGTTTTCCTTTTTCTCTGAAGCTTCTCAGATTCCCAGGAGAAAATCCTGGGCAAAGAGATTTTTCAGAAAATATGACAATAACAGACATCCTATTCAGCACATTACTAAAAAAAAACATGTTATAATAACAAGAAAAATTTCAAGTTTTGTTTTGGAGGCTGCACAGCAATCAAAGACATGCCTGGGCACAATATTCTCATGCTTATGTTTCTTATCTTCATGCCCTATAGATCTAAAATGCAATACATTCTGCCATAATAGAAGAATTTGAACAGAAATGCCTACAGGAGGCAAGGGAAACATCTCCAGGCAGCTTTTGGCAAGGCTTGGAGAGAAGGGCCATGTAAAAGCCTTTCATTTCTGCTCCTTGTACAACATTTCTTGTTCTTCCTGTAGCTAAACTCACAGGTGAGGGCCACCATCACCTTCAGGACAAGAGCAGCAATTCTCAGCTAATAAGCAAAGCATGCTTGTGGAGGGATTTAAAAAAAAAAAATCATAACAAAAAAATAAAAAGGCAGACTAAGATGAACACTGGCAGAGAAACGACCTGAGCTGCAATAAATGCTTGTGGGGGAGGGGGAGTGCTTGCCACAGCATCACCGTCTTGCTTCTGCTGCAACAGCATCATCTAGCTGATCTCACCACCGAGCTGCATTGAACAAACTGAACAGGAAGTATAGAGGGAAAAAATAGACAAGATATGATTTATTATGTACTATACAAGAACCACTGGTTTAACTGTCTGCATTTCAGTACATCCTGACAGAAAAGGGGGGAAAAAATCAATATTTGTTTTAAAAGCAATGGTTCTTACAAGGAAAGGGAAAAAAAAAGGTAACTAGAAACCCAGCTGCACTTGCTGCTCAATTAAAAACCAAATGAAAGCACAATTTGGGAGAAGTACTATTAAGGCACTGATAGATCTTAGAAAGTTAAAAGTTTGTTGCTATCAGATTAAGGTAAGACAGACCATCTTTTGACTGCTATGAGAACAGCACATGTGTCCCCCTCTAATGAGTGGCAAGACTCATAAATCATGAACAGCAAATCATGAGCTCCAAGGGAGGTCTACCTCTTCATCTGTGACAATTAATGTGTCACCCTCACAGCAACCCAGAGGCAAATTCCTGATGCTATTTTTTATGCATGTATTGTCTTAAAACATATCTCTTCCAAAATTACACTTGACATTTCTTTAATGGACTGACTTGCACTCCAGCCAACCAGCATCATAGATTTACAGACATCAGACACAATAAAGATCTTATAAAATTCATCTAATGTTCTATCCCCCCTCCCCAAAATGTAAAGGGACAAAAGGCATTGAAGTATATMTTTTTTTACTTATTACCAGTAACACTTAGTCTTCTCAAGGTTTGTCATGAATTTTTCATGATTAAAAGCAGTGTAAAATAGTCTATGATTGTGACCTATATTCACAAAACAAGGGAATGTAAATGTAAATACAGAATAATAAGAGAACAACAAAATGTAAACACCCATTCCACAGTATGCAGAGAAATCAAAAGGCTTACCTTAGGGTAAGTTTATACTATGCCTAATTTTTAGGTTAGTCCCTGATAAAGGCTGATAAAGATCACAGCCTGCATCATCCGCCTAGCACTTTCAACTTGCTTCAGTGCAATTTTCTTTAATACCTTTGCAGAGTGCTTATGTGCAAATAGACCTCGACTCGTGCTGTTTCCCAGGGATTTTTCTCTCTAACTTTCATCATATATTTTGTGCCATCTGCAGACAAGCAGCACTATTCACATAAGTTGTCTTACCAAAAAAATCAGTTGGATCATTCAGCAGACAAAGCCTGAAAGCTTGTCTCTCCCTATAAACAAGGGGAGAGGAAGAGGTTTATAGCAGTAAATGAGGGCTTTGACAAGGAAGCTGCAGCAGTTTTCTGCCAGGGGGTAGGACACCGTCCTCTCCCACCCCATTCCTGCCCAAGGACTGCCATCTGTATAGCTGAGACAGCAGAAGAGAACAAATGCCCTTTCCACCCTCACCACTGTTCGGCCTGAATGTATTCAGCTAAACCATAACACTATGAGCTAGGACAGAAAATAATTGCCTGGATTTTATATTTATTCACCTCACAGGAAATTAACAGCATTTTTAATGTAACAGAATATGAGTCCAACTTTGTTTATGCAGTACCACACTTTAGAAGCTGGCAATCTAAATTTTTTGCCCTACAATCTACACTCATAAATGAGCATGTGGCAGCAGACATGCTACTAAAAAAATTAATTTTCTTTCTGCACTTACTATTCTCCAAAGTGRGAGATAAAAAGAAATCAAGAACTCTTTAACATCTGGGGTTTACAACATTGGTATCTCTTACTGACAGGTAAAGCTTTCTAAAGCCTTACATATCTGTCATCCATCCAAGCAGTGAGAGCAGGTGAGCATCTACAGTGAAGAATTGAATGGATCTTGGACCTGTGAGCTCTGGGAGCCAGCACGCCCTTCCTCCTCCTCCTCCTTGGCTGCTCTTAGAGGAGAGGAATGAAGATTAAACAAGGTATTCACAACCTGGTTCTGGCGTCCCACCCAAAGGCTTCAAAACTCCAGCTCTCTCACTGCAGACGTAATTTTACTGCCTCAGTGACAACAACAGGCAGTGAGCATAGATGAAAAAAAATTCTGTGATAAAGAGCTATAAGATCTCCAGCTATCACACAAATTATTTAGGACTTTAAATCAATATTTGAGATATATCCAGAAATTCTGAATCACAGAGGTAAAAAAAAAAAATTAAAAAAAAACCCAACTTTTACAGGCAGGGAAAGATGGAAAAGTGTCTCTTGCTAGTTTTCAATATCTCATTACTATTTTTAATGTTAGAGAAAATTAACAAGAGCATCTCTTCTTGCATCAGCTCTGTGGCTGTTTCTTTCCCTACAGTGACTAACACCTCAAGGACGTGAAAGCCACACTACAGCACAACCAGTGCCTACATGCTGGGGCCTGAAAGACTTTGGCACCAATCAGAAGATGAGAAGGTGAGATTTGCATTTGCATGTCAGAGGCTGCCATCACGTCTCTGGGGGATGGTCACACATTTTTCCAAATCCCTACAAGACTACTCGGAACTCAAACCATGCAAATCTGGCACTCACTGGAGAGGAGACAGCTGCCCTGCAGAGACTGCAAGCCCAGGAGRATATATACTTGCCATTGAAAGCCAGGCCTATTTTTCACATCCCCTGCTACTCCAGCAGCAGGCCACCTGGCACCAGCTGGCCAGGCACTCTCAAGCAGCACAGAAAGAATATAATTTCATCGAATTGCCTGCTGCTTCCAGTCCCCTACCTGACATGCATGTCCTTGTTGCATAGGTAGAGTAACATTCATAGGGTTCCTAAAAGCCTCCTATTACAGCCTAAAAGGGAAAAAAAAAGAAAGTGACAGAAAACCTTGGTGAGGGTCCTGTAGAGCAGATGCAAGCTGAAGAAACATAAGAGATCATTATGACTTTTATTTCTTCATACTTACACTAGAGCACTCTAGTGGGCTACGCAAAATTAATGAGGGCCTGTATTAAACATGTAGCCACTCCCTCTATATAATGAATACGTGGGCATTAAAAACCCCTGCTGCTCTCCTCAAAGCAGATGGGGTAATGCTCGGCAGCCCCGGCTTTGAATGCATCTGGTAGCCTACTGTCATCCTTCACAAAGCTCCTTCTCAGTCCCCAGGCAGGGGCTGCTGGTGTGGGACACAATGCAAGGCTCCACATAAGCACTGCAGTATGGAACTCTAACACACTTCAAACCTCAGCAGCATAAATAGGCTTCCTCACAGCACCTTTCAACAGGAAAACACAAAAGAGACCTTGGACCGGATTTGCAGAATTGCTGAAAAAGCTTGCTCAAAGAAATTAGGTGATATAAACCATGTACCTGCAAATACACCAGAGATCAGCACAACAAACAGCAGTCATGACCAGAAAAGCCTGGCTTTCATTGAAATGCTTGTTTCACCACTGGTGAAAAAATCCTCACCGTCACAGCACCARAGGACCGTTCTGAGAATGCATAACTTCACAATGAATATTTTGTGTGACTCTCTCCACTCTGCCTTATAGCTTTTCTATATGTTAACTAGTTATTAAACAAATAATAGTTAAAAATTAAATTTATTGTTAAATTAAGTTGTTTAATAATAACTAATATTAAATAAATTTTTTAAATTATTCTTCTTATATAATTGAAATCACAGAAATACTGCAGCTAAGAACTCTGCACCAGAGATGTTTATGAAGCCACGCACGTTAATGAATACCCAGCGACTCTTCATTACAGGAATGGGTGACAATGGAGTAACGGTTGGAGCAAATGCAGATGTACAGCCCCATTCATATGCATATGTCTGGGTCCAGGCAATCCCAGGCTGGCTGGGGGATCCTKTGTCCAGCCATGCCCACCCTTTGGGAAGCAAGGGCTGTAGCAATGCAGCACAGTGACTCCTTTGGAGGGGCAATCAATGGCATTAAAGCACAGCCATAAGGCTTGGACCAGACGCCTGTGCAAGACCCAAATTCGCTGAGCACATGTGCAAGGGTGAGAAATAACCCCTAAAACAGGGAGAAGGGGCTTCAGACACACGTGGAAGGAAGCAAGGGGTCAGACAACTCTCCGAGAGCCTCACGAGAGCCSAAGGTGTGTTTGTAGGTGTGTGTGGCAGCGCACAGGGATGGAAACACAGCCAGAGTGAGATGAGAAGCACAGCATTTCAAAATGGCAGTCTCATCCCCACACAGCTTGACGTGCAAAGCAGCAGCAGCGCAGGCTTGCACTTCAATTTAAATGCATCCAAAACCAGAAGCATTTGTCACCAGGCTCCCACCCCCACAAAAAGGCCTCTCAGACAAAAATAGCAAGGGACCACTGTGAGAACACAGCGGGACACACCATGCAGGAAAGGCTGTCAAAGGTGCCAGTTCAACTAGCAAAAGACTTAGAGCATTTTATTCCTCATCCTGCCTTGAGATAACACTACTCTGCAAGTGCGAGGAAGTCAAAATGGTTTTTAACATTTAAACTGTAACTTTAACTCAATTGCATTCCTTTAAAACACCAATTTCAGCACAGCACTCTGTAAAAGATTTGTTCAGACTAGGATTCAAATCCATACCACAAATGTTTCCTATATGACCAAAATAGCATTAATCAAACATCTACAAATCCTTAAAAGATAACATAATGGCTTTAGGGGATCAATGCAATGAAAAAAACCCCTTTTTGTAAATGCGTTGCCCTCAATTTGCATTTGCATGACATTTCTGGCTCCAAAATCTCCCAAACGMAATACAATCCATCACTCGCCGAGCCATTATCAACCTGGAATGTGTAATATGTGCTTTAATTTCATGCCACCCTGCATTGAAAAAAAAACCCTTTGAAATATTAAATAATTAAAATATATTACTTGCCACTGAGGTCGAAATAAGATATTTGTATCAAATTCAGCCAGTTTATTGCTTTACCAGCTGCTTATGAACAGGGATAACGCTTTAAAAAGGTTCTTTAAAGGCTTATATTATTCATCAGTTTTCTGAAACTATTAAGTTACACTCCCTTTTCCCACCCCCATCACCAATTGTAGGTCTTTGTTAAACATTCTTTTAGCTTTTACCATGGCAAAGAAAAAAAGCGATGAATTGTGGGATGCCTCTTACTCCGGGGGAAAGGTTTTGAATAGAACAGCTGTCCAGAGGTCAGGCAAAAACACATTCCCCTCTGACAATAAGGGGCTTTTTGTGGGGAAGGAATAGGAATTCAGAAAAAGAATTTATGGAATTGGGTAGATACAATAAGAGGTTAAAGAGAGAACTTCAATCAAGAAGAATGGGGGGGGACATAAGCAAGTGCAAAAGGAGAAAGGAGACATCACCAGCCACGCCAGCAGGGAGCAAAATGCTGAAACAGTTGTTCTATAAGAAAGAAAGAAATATACATATATAGAGAGAGAGACAGACAGMGACAGAGTAGAGGATAGCTGGCCCTAGGAGCACAGGCCTGCACCATGATAGGGGCTCCCTTTCTCTCTCCCTTCTGCAGCCTGAAAGTCTCTCAGCAAAACAACACCCCCATAAAAACACACCGTGGGAGTGGGTAGATGAGGCACTCTCGAAGAAGGTGAGAAACAAGGACTTGTTTCTGCAGGGAAGGAACAGCGAACCCAGCATTTGCTTTGAAAGGGCCTATTTYAGAGGAAAACTGGGGGCACAGCTCCGTTTATGTGGTACAGATTTGAAGACATCTGCTGGGCACACTCTGGGCCCTATTGGCTGCATAACATTAAAAGAAAGTTTTTTCACATTAAAACAAAATTATCACACCTCTTACACACACCTTTCTTGCCTCAGAAAGAAGGAAAAAAGGAAGGGTCATTCTGAGACACTGAACACGTGTATTTCCAAGCTAAATTGCAAGCAGGGCTCACACTTGCCAAAGGCGTTATTAACAAACATCACCAAAAAATCCTGTGTTGTAACATTTTTGAGAGGGTCTCCTTGTGTCAGGGTTATTTAATGCTTATCAGCATAAGACACAGGACAGTGCTGAGGTGGAAGTTACTTCAGTTGTTAACCCATTGTGTGGCCCAAGAGCCTGGCAGCTGCTTACATGACTTGGAGCAAGCACAGYATCCTGCTCAGATGGATTGTGTGCCACTGCAGCTACAAGGCAACTACATAAATACACACACACCTCATTTGCAGAAATTTATCCCAATGCAATGTATCCTATCACATACTTAGACAAATACTTTATTCTATATGTTGTAATAGAAATTACAAAATGTTAATGCAGATGCAATTTTCACAGGCACAAGCCTACACCTTCACATGCCTTCCAAACATGATTAAAAATACAGTTTTCAGTTAGACTTCCGGATACTTCTCAGTCAAAACAGAAATGAAAGGAAGTGACATGTATTGGAGCTCATGAACTTCCTGAAATCTGAGCTATGAGGTTGGCTAAACACACAGTGCTCAAATGACTGAATCTGGATTGGTTTTGTGATGGTGAAAGACTACACAGCACCGACTGCTTCAGAGGCTACGCTGCGTTTATAGTGGTACTAAGAATGCAGCAGTCCAGAAAGAGAGTGGATGCTATCCTACAAAGAAAGAAAACCAAACAAACCAACAAAAAACCCCACAGCCGTGATTCACTGAAGCTTTTTCATGCCACTGAATTTTTAAGCATTTATTTTCCACACTTGGCTGTGAAACAAGGCTGGTACACAGTCCATCCAAAATACTGAGCAGCAGAAATGAAGCTTGTTAGCCTGTGCAGAACTGGAACTCCAAGACTTGATGTATCTAGAGTGCTTTGAAATGAACCCCTGGCTGGTCCTGACAGCCACTCCAGTGCTGCTGGCACCCACAGCAGCACTCTCCAATCCAATGCAACAGGCATCAGCCTGCGCAGCACAAAATTATTTTCACTGCACCTGCAGCGCACAGACATGAGATAATTTACAATAATTTGTCAGGATTAACCTTTTGATAAGGCATAAATTTTTCCTAGGTTTAAGGCACTTTATAGAGGTGCAAAGGTTCATTTAGATTAAGCAAATGCTGCATCAGCAGTTTGACAGTAGCAAAAACTGTGATGCTGAGACTGGTTACGACTCTGTTGGCCTTAATCTCTATCACAATAAAACCAAGCTTGGCATTTCAGCATGGCAAGATATGATTCATAACTAACCATCATTCTTATTTAGCTTTGGAAATGTCAAACAGGATAATTAACAGGGGATACTCGTTAGTTCACACATTCCAGACATAGAGATTTATGTGGCCTCTGCATCACCAAACACTGACAAGTTATTTGTAGCCACATGTTTTAAAACTGCCTTTGTATTTCCCTCATATTCAGTGCAGCCAAATACAATGAGTCAGGTCTGAACAGTTCATGCTCCTGACCTTATCCAACATAGGAATAAAACACAGTGTTGGTTCACTATCTTTTTATATGCCAAATCCAGCTATTTATAAACATATAAATAAAAAATAAATTCTGTGGCCTGCTATTCACATGTGAGTTTCATTATTTCTCAAAAAACAGCCCCAAGGAGCCTACAGTTAATGTTACCCAGTTCTCAGCCATTCACACCACCTACGTTTATATTTACAGTGCTGTTCTTCACTCTACTGAAGTAGGCAGGTATTTTTAGCCATGACATGATGCATGTTTCAAAATTGATTAAAATAAATACTCCTACAGCACTTCCATTTGAAGACTACACATCCCACACACTCTTCTGCTGGACCAAACCACACATAATAAGGTGCCAAAATATTTTCTTGCAAGAGAGACACTTCCAAACATTATACCAGCAGAAGCTCCCCTGATACTTTGCCAAGAGCCCAAAGCAACAACTAGAAACTATGAAATATAGTCATCCTCCTAGCTAATATAGAGAGGGAAACTCTTCCCACGCAGAAAACACAGGCTCTGGGTACAGCTCTGCACTGCATTTTTAATCCATACTGAGCACAGGCCATACCCATATAATAGAGAGGCAAGAAGCAGGATTGCTCAGTAGATTATCCTGTGCTTCATTAAACCTAATGTGTTTCTCATTTTTTCATTGTGATAAAGGAAAAAAATATATCAAGGAATAGTTTGATTACTAAAAAGCAACTTGAAGTTTTTGGTTTGACTTGTCATTAACAATTATTTTTATCATTACATCATTGAAACATTTTAACAGCGTCAGACTCACGCATAAGAATATGGCTGGTTACTAAAAGCATTAGCAGTAAGTGTGAAGGCTTGTAAACCTATGTCCTCAATATTATTTTCAGTACATTCTCTTTTGAATTACTACCATTGTCTTCTTTGGGGGGTCTGAATAGCTAAATATACATCAAACTGTGAGAATCACATTTGCAATTAGAGCATCAGAAATACAATTTCTAGACAGAGTACATATGCATCATCCATAACCAATGCCAGACACTTTACGTCCCATACTCCAACTCAGTAAAGTACCTTCTATTCAGAACAAAATCTGAATCTCAGTATTGGCCTTACTGGGAGTAAATGTAACCACACGTTTTAATATTTTGTTAAAAGTAGGTTCTTGACACTCACTTCAACTTCATGGACGGATCTACCAGCATGCACCAAGGCAACAGATTCCAAAACAAAGACATATAGGTTCCCTTTTTTGTTTGGAACCAGAAAAGGGGAGAGTGTGTCTGTGTGTGTGTGTGTGATTTGGTTTCACCTTTTGAGCTTTGAAGAAAAAGAGAGCAAAGCAGATGATGGAGAAAAAAGACTACCTAGAGGTTTTGTTGGGAGAAACCAGTTTTTAAATGTTCTGTTAAAAAAAATCTTAAAGTTTTCTTATGACTTTGGACTTCTGCTTACTGTTTCTGTTCTTGAGCTATGGAAAATTAAAGAGACATTCAAAAGAAAATATATCATTATTTGAAAATCAGATAAAACGCTGCTAAGGAAAAAGAAAGCTTTTGATTGACAAAGTGGAAGTGAAGGAAAAACACACCCACAGAAAGCATTCATGCCACAGATGAATCTTGGATRCCAGGGAGAAAGAAATTAGGTTTATAACTTCAAATATTTGTACAGATTCCTTACTCCTACCCTATTATTAATGCCACTAAGTTCACAAGCTTGCACAAAAAATTACAAAATATAGATACCGTGTTCATCCCTGAACCCACTGAAACAGGTCTCTAACTTCAAGGGACAGATGATAAAACGCAGCTAAAGACATTGGAAGAAATAGTGCTTATCTATGGCCTAACATGTTTATTTTCTCATACTAATAAAATAAACAAAAAGTAAATACCCTTCAGAGACTCTTACTTTCATCACATTATTTAAATGAAGGAACTTAAAAACAACAGTTTAAATCACCATTTGTGTCAATGTAAAAAAAAATAATAATTCAAGCTTGCTTTTCATTTATACTTCATTATTTTCCTTAAGAAAAAAATCCTCTGTTAGTAATCTTCAAGACCTTTTCATTTGAAATTAACTATTATCCTTACATTAGCTCCAGCACTTTGCCATAAATTCTATTTATATTTAATCAGTGTGATTGACTCTGTTGTTGACCATGCACAGCAATGTCTAGAATTAGTACATCCTCACCTACTACACCTGCTGCCGTCTTATGCCAGAAGATGGAAAACAAGCTCTCCTGCCTTCTCTTACAATTTCCTCTTAATTTTGAAAGGAATAGCTACTGTATTGAACTAAGTGGAAAGAAAATATTTCCTCTATATGAACAGGCTGGCTTTGTCAAATGTTCACACCTCAGGCATAAATCCAGCAGACTCCCACCACTCAGTGAGCTGATTTTTCTCTCCAAGATCAACAGAAAACTTGAATTAATTTTTTAACTTACAGTAATTTTCTCAAGCCTAAATAAACTCATGCCTCACTCTCCAGTCATTTTTAAGCTCTACATTACTTCAAGAAAATATTGAACTGTTACGTGCTTTTTCAAAATAAAATATTTTTATCAACTCAAGTCTTTCAGGAAGAGGCCTTTTCAAATAATAAATTTTGCTTTTATCTCTAAATAAAAGTGTAAGTATTGATTTTACAGCATTTATTTCCTAGTTCACAGAATCAACTGTTGTGATTTTATTAGTACATTTGGGTATTTAAAAGTAATAGGAGGAAATGAAGCCTACCCAACCATTTTGTACAAAAATCACCCAGACCTTGGAACCAACAATTCCTCATCCTGTTTCTCTGCTTAACATTTATTCCTACCCTTATAACAATTTAGACTTTTTGCTTTTTAAACACGGAAATATTTTCCTAAAGCGGCAGCAAATGGATCAACACTGCAATTTCTCTGGTTTTGTACTGACAAACCAAAACCCCCCAAACACAAAGCTACTGTAAGTAACAAAAGCAGAGTAGTTGTATTTACATGCTACACAAGGTGAAGCCAGAATAGATAAGCCGCTCCACCCAAACCTCCATGACAGCACAAACACATTTCATAGCTTGACTTCACTCATAGCACCTCAATCCTCCACGGAGACCATTTGCACTACAATTATATGATCTGTAAGTGTCCTTATTTGTGTGCAGACATGGTAAAACCAGGATCCCAGTAACTCCATCACAGAACAAATTCCAAAGGCCCGTGGCCAGCAGGCTGGAAGGAACAAGGGAAGATTTCATGTGCTCTCTGCAGGATTTGCATCTCAAGGTCTGCACAAGTAAAAATCACCAGATAAACAAAATGAGAATACACTTGTTTTCTAGGTCCTACAGCTCATGTTTCAACAAGGAAACAGATGATGTAGAACTGGGATCTGCTCTTCTCCAGTCCTCACAGGCACAGGCAGCAGCCCATCTTTAACGTCCCCCAGAGGAGCCTCTCGCTAAGCTCGTCACGTGCAGTGGGGCACAGCACAGCTGTCAAGGACAGCACGGACACCACACAAAAAGCTGACAACTCTTTCCTGCTCCACTCACAACCCAGAGCAGAGCAGAGCCTGGCACAGGCCAGCCTGGAGGGCAGCAGCAGCTTTAAGGACTCCCGYGCTCCCCAGGGAGACAGCCCTGGAGTGCACCCCACAGCCTCTGGCAGCAGCCTGGCACGTCCACTCCTTCACCAGTGCCAGTCTAAGCTGGTTTAAAAGCAGGCAGGAGATTCTCCAGTTGTACCAAGACTCAAAGCATCACAACATACTTCTAAAAATAAAAGAGGCTCCTCCTTTTATGGCAGAGCAGAAGGTGACAGCAGGATTACTGTGGCATTTGGAAAACATATGAAAGGACAGATGTTTTTGAGAAAAGAACTATTTCCTCCTTCAAATGCTAAGCTAAAACATTTTGTCACCTTCTAGAGAGGAATTTTTTTTCTTCTGCACAAGAACACAAGATTTTTTCCATTGCAACAATAAATTAAGACCATTGGATTCAGAATCAGTTTCTTAGTTTGAGCTATATAAGTTTGTTAGACAACACTTGGAACCATAAGTATGACCTACCTTCTCTAATGACCTCTATTTTTACCTTTCTAATGACGTATTTTTACCTCAAGTCCCTCAAGTCAATTAATAAATTTCTAAATTCTCCAGAAATATTTTTTGTTGCTTGATTGATATACCAAAGGATCCATTTAATCCTTCATACATAGCAAAGAAAGATCTCAGTTTTAAGTGCCAGATCCAGCTGTAGAGATGTAAACTTAATTACACYGTGTCACAATTTCTAATTTCAGACACATGTCAACATGTAAAGGTTCCACCTAGATACAGACAAATGCTGGAAACAGAGGACAGATTTCATTTCAATTTAAATGGGTTTGCTTGCAAAGTATATTGTTCTTCTTAGACAAGGGAAAGGAATGACAAGTAAAAATACCCTTCTAAATTATTTAAGCATTAACTGTAAAGTTGAGAAATAAGGCACTGTGTGAATACAGAGAGAGTTAGTGAGGAAAGTATGATCACTTACAGGGAAATTACATTGGTGCATGTGTTAAACACACCAGTCACACAGTATGGTATGACTATCAAAAATAAACTTCTGATTTAGACTCCATTAAAAGTGCATAATTTTTTAAATTTTTTTAATTGTTCACAGAAAGGTTGACTGGGKTTTTTTTAACTGGATGGAGAATTTAATTATAATTCTCTTTAAAAATATTTTTTTAAATGCTCAACTATATTGCTGCATTTCTTCATTGAAGAGAAATTAGAAAAAAAGTCCTTTCAACTGATCTGTTTCTTAGGAAGCGCCACCTTTCAACATGCAGTCCTGATATCCTTGGATTCAAAAAGACTGTTTTCAACAGATATCATTTATTCAACACAAGAGGTATCATACTTTAATATTCACGGAACAAGAAAAGAGCTCTTAATAAATCTGATACCTATGCAATATTCAGCTCRCATTTGATACCATGGACAAGACATGATTCATCAGACATGCTTGGTTCTACCTCCATTTCAGCACACTAGCAGGTACTGTTTGAACAGGCAGGTCTCTGGATTATTCCCATTTCATCCTTTCAGCATTGCTCCAGTGATCCAGTCACAGCTATCAAGTGCTGACAACTTCTCAGAAGCTCTGTCCTCCCCAGGCTCACCCTGAACGGGAGAGGGCAGCTTGCAACAAAGCCATCCATCACTTCCCCCTAACAAGAATTTTGAGAGCAGCCACCTCTCTCAGGCAGGCCTCCCAACACAGCCTGGAGAATGCCATTTGCTCTTGGAGCCAAGCACTATGGAAAAAGAGCCACACACTTGAGACTCACTCTTCCGTCTTGGAATCATCAGAGAGGGGCCAAAAAAAAAAAATAAAGAAAAAGAGGTAGCACAATAAAGAGGTAACTAAATACCTGTGCAAATGATTCCTGGAACTCAACACATCTATTTTAAAATGAGCACAGTTTTGCAGCTCACGCCAAGCAAACTGGGCTCATGGAATTTGCAGAGCAGGTTGATAWCTGTGGGGGCATTGCAAACTCATTCACTCAAAATAAAGGCTGCCCTACAGAGCACAAAGGGCTTGCCATTCAAAAACCTGCTTGGCAGAGAGTAAACATCAGACATACTAATCTCAACACTGCAAAATATAACTAATTCTGAGAAGCTCATGCCAAAGTCAGCATAGCTCCCTGCACCAGTCTTCTCAAGGCAAACACACCACTCAACCATCATCACTGACARAGCGCTTCCAGCCCTTATAACCAGATAACCAATGTTTGGTTTTGGGATGCAGTGTGCAATAAACAGACCCCTGCATCTCCTACAGGAAATCACCGTCACTGGTACTGCAAAACAGAAATCAACCAGCACTCTCTTTTTCTTTCCTAATTTGTTATAGCTATTCCCCAAGGCTTCCATGGGCAAAATAATTGATTGCAGTTTCTTTCCTGCTGTTTAGGGTTTGAGAGATGATGCCTATTTTTCCTAAGCTGACACACACAATTAACAAGAGAGTCTCAAAAGATGTTGCATCTTTGGAAACCAGTTTTCATTTATAGCCAAGCAAAGTATAATTTTCATAATGTAGTAGAAACATCCAAGAACGGGATTTCAGTTTTGCCTTCCATTTCTCTTTACACATCTACAAGCCTCTGGTGACTGAGATCAGTTTCTAACTGTGCAGACAGTTTCTTCTGCCACTTTTTGAAGAGAGTGCCAGCAGGCGATGGCCCATGCCCTGTCAATGCTGTTCAATAATTTAACATGGCTAATGCAAGATCAGTCTGATTCCACATTCTTTTTAAAAGGTACTGCTTAATTTTTACACAGATGCACCAACCTGTTAGACATATCTACTGAAGTCTAAACATTATAAATTTAAATCCCCAGTGCCTGAAACTCAAGTTCACTGAACTTACAAAAAAATTTGCACACATTATAATCAGCTGTACCATCTCTACAGGGGAAAAACACTTCCAGCAACAGCAATTTAACTAACTCATGCCTGCTTTGCTCACAGGGCTCAGTTTTTCCCTATACAACTGAGATGGATTCTTTGGCAAGGTCTGTGTTTTAGTTCTGGGTTATGCAAGAACTAATGACTTCTTTAGCCACACCATTCCTCTGAAACCAGTTCAGAAGAGCTCTGATCTTCCTGTTACCTTTTGATCTTAAGTGATTTTCATACCACTTCTTCAAAAAGTTTAACATCTTAATCACAATTCAAATGTCTTTAATCAAAATACTGCCCAGAATAGAGATAGTTAAATTGGTAATAAAGGATAGAATACCCTGGCTGTCTGCTTTATACCTGTCTGAAACAGCTCTAATGGTTAAAATCCTAATATAACCAAACCAAATGTGTAATTTTAGTTTTCCTTTTAAACAGAGTAGAACACACAATCTGAGTGACGTTTACCTTTTTTTYCCCCCAGGAATCAATAGAAAACACATCTGCAACTATCAGATATCACCTGGGTCTGTATGCAATTTACAAACCATGCACTGAAAGCTAACACAAAAATACTTCCAATATCTGTAATATGCATGGGAATGCTCCCTGTTCCTAATGCCTCTCCTCTCAGCTGCTGCATCACAGTTCCCATTAATCCCTGAACTCTTCTCTGTCTGTCAAGCTCGTATCCAGGCATGAAGACAGCAGCCTCCATCTTAGTATGCTGTAGCTATACATCTTGCTCAGCTAACAAAGAAATAATGTATTTAATTGACTTTGGCATAGTTTTAGGACAGCACCACTAGCTCTTTCCAAATGCGCTTGAAGCATTTAGTTGCTTTCCTTCTCCATCCTCAGGATGTTTAATCTAAATGAAAAATTTAGGTGGATTTCATCAGGAGAATTATTTTACATTTTTTTTCTGTGAAACTCTCAGAAGCCAAAAATGTATGGCTGTCAGAGAAATAACCTAAAAAAAAAAGCAGTAGCAGAAAACATGCAAAACACCACACACCAATTTTCTGCTACAAATACTTGTCAAAATAGTAATGACTCAACAATAAGATAATTTGTTTAAAATCCTTTGTTCCACCAATGTCACTAAGTAGTAAAAAATATTCCTTTTTATTTAGTTATACTAGATACAAGAAATTTTAAAAAAACCCAAAACATTTTAGCCAAGGATGAGGACAGACTAGCTCTACTCAGCAGATTTGTGTACTTGCTGTCCAACTCCCAGAGGAATGAGCCCTTCCAGCTCCTCTTTGGTCCGCACTGTCAGCTGAGACAGCTGTCAGCTCCAGAAGGGCTATGGCTTTTCAGCTTTATTCTGATGAGTGTTTCTTTAACCTCTGAAAAATATTATCAGCATCTTCAGTGACCACAGCACTTCAGTTATGGGTGAAATTGAATAAAAAGCAACAAAACATAAGTGTGGAGCAAGAGGATGACATGGCACACCTAGTACTCCCTTTACATACACAGTCTTGAGTCCTACCAGTAACAAACAAAATTTTGTGGCAACAACAGATTATTTTCATAGACAGTTGAATTCTTCATAGCTGTCCTAAAGGAAACACGGAATGTTAATAATTAAAATTGTTATGAAATGCATATGGAATATGAAACAACAAAAAAAAATTAAAGCTGTATTCCTACATAAACCTCATTTCTTCTTCTGCAAGATCCTTGCTGACAGGGTAAGGCAAGCAGGAAACAATTGCCTTTTACTGTTACAACAGCAGAGGGGCATTGGAAGAACAGGCTCATAGCAGGTTCAAATAAAAAAAATTAGATTTCTTCACATGAAGTCCATTGTGGAATTCAGTACCACTGGGTGTAGTGAATACTCCCAGACCTGATTGGTTCTAAAAGTGATGGGAATAAAAATCCTGAGATTATTTAAAACTACAAAGACACTTCCACTCAGGCAARCTCAAGACTCACAAGCCATAAATCACTGGAAAATGTGAAAGCACTAATACAAACTCTTCCTGTTCCCACACTCCTCCTGAAGTGCCCACAACAGCTCAGAGAGGATCTTGAGCATAACAGCCTTGAATCAAACCACTTATACCCACTACAATAAAGCCTCTGAGCTACCAATTACAATACATTGTTTTTGTCCATACTCTTGCATTTGAATGCACCACACTAGTGCATTTGTTGTAACTTTTTCCATCCGAGAGACAAAACTTTGACTAAGTATCATTATTCCTGCCTCTGACTTCTTCCTCCCCTTTACCAATACTGTAAATTCTTTCATTTTATAGGTGGGCAAAATCTAATTTTCATATTCGCATYTTCAGATTAGCTGTAGTTACAAACAATAAGGCAAAAATTATAGTCAAGTAGACAATGCAGTGCCAAGTGCCAAGCCAATGCAGATGCTCACTAAAACTCCCCCTCGCAAAGGACAGGGAAAGATAGTAAGAAATTGATAGCTTCCTTCTCCCATATACTAAATTTGTGGATTTCATTCACAGCAAGCAAGACATCTTCAAGGACTCCAATTTCAAGTGATATTACAAAAGGAAAGGAATGGGAAGGGACAAAAAAAATCTAACCAAAACATAAAAAACAAACAAACAAAAAAGCCCAACCAGACAAACACACACACACACCAACTAAACAACCAAACCCAAGACAACAAAACATAGCACATACAACATTCAGAAATTCTGATCATAGAGCACACAAGTTGAAACCAGGAGTTTTAATCATTATACCAGGAGTTTTTGTTTCAGTTTTTGTTTCAGTTGGGTACCCAAACTGAAACTAAAACTCCTGATATAATGATTAAATAGTTTCCACGTAAAAGTAATAGACAGTCCTCCCCTGTGTATTACCTCTGTGTTACCAGCAAAATTATCAGAACTGATGGGAAAAAAAAATCCAATTCCCACCACACAGGCAAAAAAGAAAAATCTCAGAGAGGGATGTAAAAYTCTCAGCTCAGATACTTTACAGAGACAGACCCCCACGTGATATTCCCATTACAACTGGTACAACTGGTGCAGAGGGAAGCAGGATCCTTCTGGTACTTCAGAGCCCTCTATTTCAGAAGCATCACTCAGTCCAGAGAATAAAAGGATCCAGCAACATAGGAAAGCCCTAGGCAATGCTGAAAGCAAAGCAAAGGTTTTTACCCCTCCCACAATGCACCCAGGGAGAGGATGCCTGTTTTTCACAGCCATGAAGAAACAGCTATATCCACTGGAAYCCAGCCAGGGATAGGTGCCATCAATTAATCACAACTTTACCACACGGATGATCATGATCCCATGGGCTGATGTGCCCACTTTTAACCATTTCCTAACATGGCCTCCCTCTACTGTGGCAATACTTCACTCCTTCAGTGCGCAGTCTAAGCACCATCACAGTGAGACTCCAAGCCAAAGCTTCCCCCACCACCATCCACTTTTCAAGCTGAAAAAGTTTACACTCAAACATATTAATATACATTGGGTTAGATTTATTACATCCAGACCTGGACCAGATAACCTCAAGCAACTAATCCCACAACCTGCAGTATCACAGCACTCATCRGGGGTATTTCCAGATTCTGAGATCATCTTATGATGGGGTTACCTGGGATTATCCCATCAGAGTTCTTAGGAAAATGAGATACACTGACCAACTCTCAATTGGATTAAACTGCTGTGGAGGGGTCTGTTTTCAAACTGAATTCCAAAAAGAAAAAACAATTCCACCCCCCCAGTGCTTCTCAAAACCAAGAAYAGAGCAAGAACATCTGCTCCCCCTGCCCCTTTTCAATATGATCAGAGTCATGGTCTGAAAGATAATAAAAAATACTAAAATAGATAGCACAGAAGAACTGTTTTATGTGCATGATACCCTGGTCCTACTATCTAGTCCTCAAAGGTCAATTGGAAATTTTAAGAATTCTTTGAAAACCTTGGGCACTCACCCAGGTGTGTGAATTTACTGGAACAAATCCCAGGCATTAAGATTAATTAAGTGCTCATAAATCAGCACTTGCTTACTCACTGCAGTTTCTAATGACAGTTACAGGTATTAAAACATCTTGGAATTCTAATCCCTAGAGATTACAGGCAATGGTTAAAATTGGACCAAATCAGTCACAAATCACTAATGATCTGGGTAGTGGAAAGTGCACAGACACTCCCTAAACCTTTGGACAGAAAACAGAAAACTGCACCAACCGCACAAATAAGGGGTTATACTCCAGAGAACCCCAGGCCTAATATTCCACTATTATTTTTAGAATGCCAGGTTCTTYGTTTAGCTTTTAAATGAGAAATGGGCACACAATTACTTTAAGAGAGAGAGAAAGGTTCAGTAAAGCAGAAACACACTACCTCTGTAGTAAATTAAGCCACATAGCATAAGCTAATTGCAGACAAAATCCAGCGACCAAGAAAGGTATTTTCCTACCTTCTACACAGAACTCTCTGCACAGGATTCTTTACCAAAAGAATCCAAATCCTACCTCATACACATAGGGAGTTAGATAAGTGCCCGATGTCACATACTGAAATTATTCCGTATCTCCCAGGAGATGCCCCAGTATGGTAAAATCCAGGTGCAAATGAGCAGAAACAGAGCTAAAGACAGTATAACATAAAACCAGCTGGAAGGCAGCGCACCTGAGACATACAGCTGAGAACCCAAAAACACGGAACCGTGTGTTCTCCTCATATACGAAAACCACTTATCTAATCTGACTACAATACTGACACCTCTCCAATACATTTAGTACATGGATTCAATGTAAACCAAAACAATTCCATTTTTTCTCCTAAACAACAAAACAACTCAGAAATCTAGAGAATACTGTGATTTCCTGAGCTAAGCAGCTACTTCATAATGAGAACTTCTCATAACCATTCAGAAAAGCAGCACAAGTGTAACAAAGCAAGCATAGAAAAGAAGACTGGCAATATCCTCAATAGCTAAAGCCAAATGAGCAATAATTAAAAACTAAGAGAACTCAATACTCAGCCTCCAGTTGCCTTTCTACCAATAAAATCTTACCAATAAAATTATTTTTAGGGTACTCAGAGGTGCCAAAGAATTTTTAGCACATCTAAGCACTCCCCAGTGAWCAGAAGCAAGAGAAAACAAGAGCACATATATTGCTACAAGCTTTGGGGATAACATGAAAATCAAAATTAATGAGATCCTTGTAGCTTCACTTGCTCTTTAAGCAAGTAACCCACACCATTGGATTTGCAGTTAGCAAACAGCCACTCACTGTATTAAAAGAATGGCTGTCAGGAGCAGCTTTAGGACATGAAATTTTGCTTCACTGGAAATCAAATTCTCATTTTCCCCTACATTTTGCTTTCTTATCTCCATTCCCATCATAYAACAAAAAAAATATGACAAAAGGTCTTATAGTGCACTAGAAAATCTATGTGCAAATGGAAGAAACCTAGGCAATTGACAGAAATCCCCAGAAATGTAAGTGCCACTGAAAGAATTTTCCAAAGCTCATTACCTAAAGAACCCTGGCGAAAATGTAAAAAAAAAATGAAAGGTAAACCCAAACTTCTTTTAAGTTCCCCTGCCCCAGCTCACGGCAGTGCATGCACACAGAAATATATGCACAAGCACAACCTTTTGCTTGGGTTTCCACTTTCTTTTAGTGGTTTGATATATGCCCTAAAATCAATACATGGGAAATAGTGTTTAATGTAACCCAAGTTTTTCTAAAAATCCATCCTCTCTTAATTGTTATGTATAGAATTATTGTATGTGTTCTACAWATTGGCACTTAAATTTTGAGATTTGAAGCATGTAACAAACACAAAACAAAGGCAAACCTCCAAATTCCTCTAATGTAAGGCATTCAACCAGAGCAAGCCAGTCACCTGGTGAAGTGTAAGGATAAGCAAACAAAAGGCATTACCAAAAAAAAAATTCATTTTTATTCTCTTATTTAACACAGCTATATTTTTCCATGTGTTATGTGATATAATCTGTAAYGTATTATACACTTCAAAAATTCAGGAACATAAGAATCAGAGCTATTTTGTTTTATTATAGGGGAACATCACTAATCCTCCCACTTTCAAGAAGATCCAGATGTGAAAACGTGACATTAATCTAGCGAATAGATGTTGCACTAAATTTCTTCAAAACCAGCAAAGATTCCTTTCAGCCTGACACATCTTGCTGACCTGGACCTGACAGGCAGCAGTAATTTAGAAAAGTKCAGGTGTTTATTTGCACATCTTGTGTCTATTTTATAGCCCCCAAATCACACAATGCTTCCTATTATACCACAGAGAAGCTGCTCTGACAGCAGGCTGGTGAATCTGAGACACAGCATTATCCAAAGTGGTAGTAATAACCACCTCCAGCGTAGTTTTTGCTACACCAGTAGGATGACAGACTTCCACAGAGGCACAGCTAAGCCGTTTCCTGCATCCACAAAAATCGGCCAGATACCTTAATTTTCCTCAGACCTGTTCCACTAATTAATATTTAAAAACAAGAAGTAGAAGATACCAAGGTTACTGCATTCCTGCTTCAGTTTTAATATACCTTTCTGCACACTTCCAAAGATGTACACAAGAAAGAAAAAGAAAAAAAATCAACATATTAAATACAATCCATATTCACAGGAATTTGCATATGGATTTCTAGTTAAAGTTGTTATTATTAATAAGCGCAGCAAGATTACCAGCATGTGCATTACTACTCTGCATGCATTAAAGATGCATCTTTGTCTGCCTTTTTCTTCTGCTTATCTACCCTGTTTAGAATGTTAAACTTCTGTGCTATGTAAATGAAAATATTTAATTATGCAAAGCAAAGTGGAAAGGTTTACATTATTATAATTGAGTTAAATTCTTTCTGCTTTAAGCTCAAATACTGAGAACATAGCTGAGCATCTGTTAAGAATTTCAAAGTTTTAAACTGCTGCTTTATAAATTTTAAGAGCTACATGTGAACAATTTGAAGCCTTTTGATGTTAATAAAATTACTGTAATATATTCAGTTTTCATGGTTAAAATTAAGGGAAGTCTGAAAGCTTAATGCAAATCCAAGGTGAGAAGCAAATTAAGAAAGAAGTCACTTGTTTGCTACAATTTTTCAAGTCTCATGGTAACCAGAATTTATAATTGCGAACAAATGAACGAACAAATGGCTAAGGAAGCTAAAACAGAACTGTCTCAGGAAAACATCACCTTAAGAGCAACCTGTTCATAGGAAGAGGTCTCCTTTAGCAAGAGAAAACCTAATGTTCACAGTTGCACACACAACAGTGAACTCATTAAAAGGTCAGGGTGACATACTGAAGGACTGTAGTCACTTCAGAGGGGTGCTTGTCCTATGTCTTCACTTAACTATGCTGGGACACTTAGCAAATACACCAATGTGAAGAGCTGCAAAGCAGGATGCCAAAGAACTGTATATTTTTATTAACAGAATTTCACTGAATCCTCACACTATGAATAATCACCAGATTGGCCTTCTACTGGGGTACAGAAGTACAAGTAGTCTGAAGGAGCTCAAACACACAGAATTTGAAATTCCTGTTCTTCTGCCRGCCCCACCAGCTGCAAAGCTGTCATTTCTCAGATCTGAAACACTGAATTTAACAGGATAGTTAAAAATATTAAAGAAAAACTCTAATTTATTTTAGTGTTCAGACTGTGAACATGCTGGCTGTTTACTTTCGTAAATAGCGGTAACCCTCTTTTTTTTCTCTGATCAACCTCATCACGTCTACTTGGCCACAAAACTAGAGTAATCTGCTGCACAGGGAAACAAATGCAGCTTGCAAGAAAATACATCTGGTTCACTAATTTGGAGCTGCACTCCAACGTTTCAGACGTTCCCTGCCACACATTGGGGTGACTGGCCTTGCTCCTGTGCCATGGAAATGCTTACAACCTTTAGCAATGGGAGAAGGTTTAAATTACATTAATGTAATTTTTTACATTAATGTTTTTGATGCAAAACTCTTGACCATGCCTTCCTGTGCTGTTCAAGTGAAACTCCACCAACCTTCAAGATCCAGCACCTTCTCCTCACCCAGGCTTCCTCAGGCAGCGGAAGCAACAGCATCCTCAAACACTTACTCAATTGCTGGTTTCCATCCAGTTCTGATGGTTTAAACAAACAAATGTGAGCAGCAGATTTTGGCTAGAGGTTCAAACAACTGCTCTGCCTTGCCCATCCCATACCCTGGAATACCTGTACCAGCTGAGCAAGATGATAGGACCCAATGCARGCTCACTGCTGTGGTGGCAGCATCACGGCATCACCTCCTCCAAGCGCTGGGGGATTATTTTGAAATAAAGCATTACAGAGTCACACTAACCACTCCACAATCACAACGGAAATTTGCTTTCCACTACAGGCTGGGGGATTATTTTGAAATAAAGCATTACATAGTCACACTAACCACTCCACAATCACAGCTGAATTTTGCATTCCTCTACAGGCCCAGCTCTAATGCTTCTCTCAGGGCAGAAATGGATGAAACTACTTAGCTAATTACAAGCCTACGTACTTAGCTGCATTGTTAATATCTAATTACTTGGGCTTTAAATATAAGCAGATTTGAGCTTTTTACCACTGCTTATGTGTGCTTTTATTGGGTAACCCAACACTGGACAGTTGTGGGGTTTTTAAGTTTAAATAATTATAAAAGTATCCAAGCCCCAACCCCAGCCTGAGCCAGCATTTCTGCTGAGTTTCTCACTTGGCACAGGCTACACTTTATACTGACTGCATAATTTGAAGGCTCTGCCTCACTTGCTTATCCCCCACACAGCCTCCCAAGGAAAAACCTCACACAACCGAAGGCATTAAAATGCATTAAGCTAGATAACTGCAAAATGTCATGAGCCCTTACTGACTCCATGGTTTAAGTGTGGGTTTTAATAGAGGTAATATTTCTTCATTGCTAGCCAGTGCAGGATTTGTTACCTACACAATGACTCAACTATGACATCTTTTATGAGTGATATGTTAAACTAATTAACATTAACCTAGCAGAAGAATCAAGCATAAATTAGAAACCATTTCAGTTAAAGATACAGAGGACTTCTTTACTGATAATTTTCCACAAACAAAATATGCTGACCCTTGAAGTATGAGACTTCCTTTTAAAATTAACGGGTTCAGAATTATTATGCTGCTTCTTTTCAAAATACAATTTGTACTTATTTCAACATAAAATAATAAGGTATGTGCATACAGCATAGCAATTCTAAATCCAAGAACTGAAGAGCCAAGACAAAACAAGGACCTTACAAAAACTGTAAGACACATTAAATACTCTATTATGTTTAATGAATTGCTTGCTCCCCTTCAGTCAGTAATGCCTACAGATTTTGACAGCTCTTCTATACAGCAAGTATGGCCCTATACCCAAATGCAGGCATCAACTGGATTTGGCAATATTCTTTTGAGTCCATATTGCTCATATTTTAACACTTCTTTTTGAAATAGGTATATTAGCAAAAAATTCACCAAAAGTACATATGTTGTCCAACAGACAGACCAGTATCCTTCCAGTGAGAGCACCCTGGCATTCTTTAGAGACACACTAAGTGATTGTAACTCCCTCAGAAGCTAGCTACTATCAAGTATCTCTCTGGCAAGTGGTTATTATATTACATTCAACATCCACCTCTCCATAGAGATTCTTCTTTTGTTTTTCATAGAAGAAATTGATCTTACCTAAACAGAGCTAGAGATACCCTGTCTGACTTACTGTGTTTTGCAGTGATGGCAGTATATGATCCATAACAAGTTTTACCAAGAAGTTAATCCAGGCACTGACCTGTAATAACCAGATCTTCATCACTCTCTTCAGCCTGAGAGCATTCAGGAAAAAAATAAGAATAAAGACACCCTRCTCCTCTTGCAAATCATGGACATAAACCACTGCACAGGGTAGAAAACCACACGGGAATGTGTTAGATGCAAAATGGCTGCTGGCAGCTCCAGGGGTGTTTGCATAGCCCTGTTCGCACTAAGCAACCAGGAGCCTAAAATATACACTGCTTTAATCCAGCACATGGATACATAATTTCTGATACAGCAGAGCAGCAAACCAGAGAGCTCCCCTCCACTTTGTGTTTAGAGACAATCTACCAGACCACAGCAAGTGTGCAAATCCTTATTTTTAATAATGACATTTTTCAGCATCTACAATATTCTCTCCTACAAAGCCATCAATCAGCCCAACTATGCTTCACAGGACTGCACCAACGCTATAAGGAAATGCTCAAGATGTATAACCCTGAGCAACAATCTCAACAAAAGAACAAATTCTTATCCTACCTCTTTACTGTCTTATTCTGTCTGATCTGTCATATCTTAACTTACTGCCTTTTGCAACAGAGTTCAGGGGAAAAAACCTATTTCAACTGGAACACACAATCCAAGGTCAAAGTGACAGATTGATTTCTTTGCATTTGCAAATGCAAAGTAATCAATCTGGAAATGGTTCTGGTCTTCCTTTGCGAAGATCCTTTCACTTGTGTCAAATATAGGTCCACTAATACACCTACCCTGCAGGAAGTCCACAAGTAGCATTCCATCCATAGTTTTGATTGCACTCAAAACAATTGCTACTGAAGATGTTAAAAAAAAATTTAAATAGTCACCTCTAGCCATTTAAAGTATTACACTGTATATAATTTAAAGAAGTGAATTCCACAAAAACCATCACACATAGTGGGAACATACATACACATACATTGTACATACGCACACCAAAAATTAATCTATATTGATTACCAGTGGAAGAAACTAATTTTTTTAAGTGCTTGCCAAAGGTACATTTCAGCTCTGCCTTGTTGCTCTTCAGTGGTGCCTTTTGGAAGGGTGAAGGGGAGGAGTGAGCAGTGTGCCCGAAAGCGTTTTACAGCTGATTACAGCAAATTCTTTCTGCTGACACTTTTCCATTATATGTTTTTTAACTCATCAGAATATGCACACAGGATGGATGTATTTTAATAAACGAATTGTTAAATTGGAATTGGACACATTTCATTTTGAGTACCCAAAAAACCAAGCCAAAGAGGGAAGACAGCTTTGAAGACCACCAACAAAAGACAACAAGAAGCAAGGTCTGAGAAAGAACAAGAGACTGCTCCAAGCAGAGAGGAAAAAAATAATCACTTTTCTCCTTCATGAAGCTGCCTCAGGCACACCTTTGGTTCTGGACTACATGGCATGCACTTACATATATATATATCCAAAATATAAACATGTAATGTATGTGGATACACTCATACACACATAGGTACTCTGGTGTCTGTTTTGCTTTTCCAAAAACTCTAGCCATCAGTATCACCACTGAAGTCAACAGCAGCTATTATTTGGCTCCAGTAAAAATTGAACCTGGATGACTGGATTTAGACACAACAGCATAAATTGGTGGCTAAATAAGAAGAAAATGTGCTCTGGATAACCCACATTGGCTGATGAAAATATTTCAGGTATTAATTTTGAGCTACTACACACAACAATGAATACAAAGAAGGTGCTAATCATGAGTTTTATTAAATAAGGCATTTAAAATAAACTAGTATCAAATTAATCTTCCATCTAGATGCATTATGTGGTCCAAGATGAATCTCAGTGGACATTCAACAAATTGTTCACTTGTTTCTTTAGGAAGAGGGAGCAATTTCTCTTATAGCTGCCTTCAAAACTTCGTTTTCAGTCCTATTACTAGGTGAATTGCTGTCAGGAACACACACCAGGCTATAGASCCCTTCCTACAGTGCCCAAGCATTGGAATTCCTGCAGGGGATATATATCCAACACTGCCATGATCTCAGACACAGAGTTTAGCTGCAAGAAAAAGGAAAGCTGCAAAGCCATATAATACATAGACTTAATACTATAAAAATAATGTATACAAATCCTGAAGCTGAGAGGCAACTGCATGATAAAGAACAAGATTTTGGGTTTAGAATTACATTTCTGTCATTCCTTCCTTTTCAAGTGCAATTTCAATTAAAAAAAAAAAAAAAAAGAAGTGCCACAAAATTGTGAACCTGAACCACCCTTCTTTCCACTGTCTGATTTTCAGTGAGGAGCCATGCCTATACAAGATTCACAAGTCCAGCCCAGGAGCTTGAATGAATAAACTTACTGGCTTATGGTATCATAAAACTTTGAATATGGCAAAATTAAGCCCCAGAGATAGATGATGAAAAGAGTGCTCTCTTATCCATCTCCTTAACAAAAAGGTGAAGCATCTTTTGTAAAGGCAAGAGAACATCTCTTTCAATGTTTGAAGCCCAAAGCCTTGAAACAACAGCCTCTCTACAAAGAACAATTGAGTTCACGTTCATGCACACCCCCAATGAAGAGAGCTCAGTGAAAAGCCCCCTGAGCTACCATCAGCTCAGGTCAGCTCCAGCCCCAGCAGAGCTGAATCCACATCATATCCAAGACCAGAAGAAAAGCAACAAGTGACAGATGAAATACAGTAGCACAATTACACAAAGTAGCTTACAGGCCTAATTCAATACCTGGTGTGGCAGCACACCAGCCTGCACCAAAAACATCAAGTTGCTTAAAAACACCTCAGTGTTCGCTGCATAATCCAGGGTACCTTCCTATATACTCTGGATCCACCACAAATTTCATTAATTTCAGAGGATAGGCACAGATCAATACTGGTACCAACTAAATACCAATTTTCAAATGCTAAAAGATAACAAAATGGCAGCCACACAAAGTTTCACCCCTGAGAAAATCTGGAAACAACATGAGCAACTCCTGAAACACTTACCTAAATTAACTGTTGCCTTGAACAGTGTTGCAAAGAGAAACAGAAGATACTAAGTTGTATCCTCAATTGAAGGTTGCATGATTCGGGGGGTAATGTAACACAAAATGTGCACAGCAAAAGTTGACTTTGTTTCCTTTCACAGCATTAACTATCACAATTTTATCACACACCGAAAAGAAGCCGACACTACTGATGCCTGAGATATTTATTACTTTTGCCACATTTAAAGATTCCACTCCATTTTTCTATTAGAAATTCTCTGATGGCACAGGAGTCCTGACACATAAATTATGACAAACAAATCCATTCCCACAAAGTCCATGTCTCTTTCCTCTTCCCATCCATCACTAGCAACCAGCCCTTGTTTTCAAAATGTCTCGCCACTTCCTTTTCTCACCAATCATCACTGGCTCACAACCAAGCCAGACTCCATCCTTATCAGCCCGGAATACCCACTCCCACTGCTCACTTATTTATTTCATGGCAATCACATGCCTCCTCCTTCCATACCCAGCTGCCTCCCAGGCCTGTAAGAAATTCCATGCAAATATTCATGATTCTACTTCAGCACTCTCTCTTATCTCTGCTGACATGGAAGTAAGGCTGGCATCCAGAGGAACACCACACTCACCACCCCCGTGGGACTTTAGGCTTTAAAACAAATTTTCCAAAACAAAAAGACAACCCAAAAAAAACCCCAAAAAACAAAAACAAGCAAACAAAACCCCACAAAATCAAACAAAAATACAAATACAGAAAAGCGACAGAAAAATTTATACTGGAACTTTTGGAACCTTTCAGCTGTATCAAAATGCAGTTAATTTCATAGAGTTGCAACATTGTTCTTAAATAGAAGGACTGTAGCTTTAGTTTACAAATATAATGAAATAAAATCAGTTTTCAATTTTTAGGAGCAGTAGACACATCTGAACTAGGTAGGAGCTTTTTCTCTTCTTTCTTCTTTGTACAGAGTCAAACCCAATTTCTTCTCACTAATCTACAATGTTCATGGATTTAAATGTAGAATTCACACTTGTAGTAGTCTCATAACCTTTCGGGGGATGTACTGTCCCTGTCCTCGAAGGCCAGAACTAATTTTGTGTTAAAATATTCTAACTCCCCCTAGCTCATCCATTTCCCCCTACCAAACCCAAACAATCTATGCATTTCAATCAAGGATAGGTCAAGATATCAAGCACAATGTGGCCCTACCTCAGACTTCACAAATAGTTTGTGATAAATTTCATGTTATGACAATACAAAAAAAAAAAAAAAAAAAAAAAATAGAATCCATTAGTGACTTGGAAAGCATCTTGCTACATAAAATAAATCCAATCAAGAAACAGAGAACAATTCCAGACACCATATGCCTCTGTCCTGACATTACTGAGAGCACTTTACAGAAAAAGCAGGTCACATGTTGGAAGCTTTGTTTTCATTTTAAGTCTTCATGCAATTATTTCTCAATCATAACTGCAATACAAGGTGTGGGGGATTGTGGTTTGTGTAAACCCACATCCAGATTTCAAGTAGAAGCTCTGTCTTCCAGCCTTGTACCTCTCATAAAAATTTCCTCTGACAAGAAAAGAAACAAACTGTACTCCAATGGTTATATTGCTTCTGTAAGAATACTGTACCTCAAGTTGCATAATAAGGAGACAAACCAGTGAAAGGAGAAAAATAATAAAAAAAAGAAAACATCATATTTACTATTATGACTTCTACTATAGTAAGCTATAGGATTTCACACACGAGATTCACGCAGCCTTGAGCAAAATACGGAAGGAAAAAAACCAGACACAATTATCAATAGCATTTTCTGTGGAACCAAAGATACAAAGATAACTCCATTCTAGTAAGGTGCCCTGGCCTACAGCTTCCATCTTGCTTTCTCATGAAGTGAAGATCACAAAGTCAATATTTACCATGCCATGCCCCTCACAGTTGCCCAATACTCTTTGGGCTGCCTGGGAGCCCTTTCAGGAACTAACAATCTTATGTCCAAAATCTTTCTCCCAAAATTTTACCCAAGAATCAAACTGTGCCTCCAAATCCTGAGGAGGGCACTCTGGTGAAATGTCCAGAGAAGAAGCAGGGCCTCCCACAGGAGGGTTGAAAGGCAGCAGGCCTTCAGGAAAGCATCCCTATCTCCAGTTTGTATCAGGAACTCCCCAAGAGGGGCACACATGGGTCTACAGAAATTTCCACCTCACTTGAGAATCCACGCATCCAGAAAAACACTTCAACCAAAGGGAAGGAATGGTCAGAGAAATCAAGTCCTTATCACATTTTCCTTTCTACCCTCCTAGATGTTAATGGATAGGAAGTTACTCCATGTGCCATCTCCTCTTCCACCAAAAAATCTGGCAGTAACAAAACCCACCCTGTTCTCCTCTGCCCATTTTTCACAATGCACAAATCCAACAATGCAATTCACCTGCCCACACACACTTCACTGTAAAATTTGCACTTTTTGCAGCCTGTTAAATCTTTTCCACACTCAGGTAGGGTTGGCCTGAAAGACCCTCATGCTTACTCTCACCTCAGTTACACAAAGCAAAATATTTTCTCAAACAACCAAGTACATTAGCTAGAAGCCTTCCTTAGCTAAGAGCACAGTTCAAAAGAGGAATCCCTGTTTAAACTGTCTGGATTTTGTTTAATTTATTTTAGGTTCAAATTCTGCTACCAGATTAAAATTCCAGGGTAGGCTTGTGAGGGGGAGTTCAGAACTCCCTCCCCCCCAAAATAAACCACTCTGCCTCAAAACATCTGCAAGGGTTTCAATCACTTTCCAAGACTGTCACAAACAAAGCAACCAACTACCAAATTGCAACCAAAGACAAACCACAGAAACAACCTCTTCCCCACACTTCAGGCTCCCACACCTACAAACCTCCTCTCAAGCAGCAGCTCCTTCCAACCAGCCACCTCTGAGAGCATCAAGACTCCTTCCCACCCCAAGAAAGGCAGGTGGTCCCCATCACCCCTCCCAGGCCCAGGCGCTGCTCCTTCCCCACAGTTCTCAGCCTCCATCCAACCCCTGCTGCATCTGGTGCCTTTGCTGGGACTGCTCCSAGGAGAAAGGTACAGGAACACTCCAGCCAGGGCCCCCTGAAAGATTTTCCCCATCTCTCTGCAAACCCCAAAAGGGTCTGATATCCTACCAATGCAGCACACTTCCCAGCTGGGAACTACCACTTTCTATCTGGCCCTGCTTTTCCTTTCTCTGCAGATCTCATCTCCAAATAGGAGTACGATTCTTTGCATTTTATTGGAAGTAGTCCAAAGAAATTTGAAGACAGATAAGTTGTAAATTTTAACAGTTTGTCACCAAGTTATTAATACTTGAAATGTTCAAGGTACAAAAAAATGCAAATATATCTAATGATTTGCCTACTATATCCAGAATCTTATGGCAATAATGAAATTCATTCTACACAAACTCTCAGATTAAGCTAAGGAGTAGTTTCTCTTCAGTAATTTTTATTCCTTAGAGTACAAATTCTTCTCCATTTTCAGGGCTGATAAGTGTACGTCTAAGTTCAATTTAGTTTTCCTAAAGAGTGGCAAGTGCCTGAGAAGAAACTCAGCTAGAACAAAATCTTCACAGAAACAAAAAAGGATTGCAGTTCTGATTTTCTTTAAAAAGACAAAAATAATAACTAGGATTCTTTTCCAAGATGACACTAGATAGCAGCTCTAAATATTTTCATCCACACAATCTATTTATTATTCTGTCTTCTCTTTCCACAAACAGCCCAAGACTTTCCATTTCTGAGACTTCAAATTAAAGACTTTCATATGGCTAGCTTCAGTCATGCAAAGTTCAAAAATAGTATAAATGCAGAACAATATAAAGACTGTAAATCTAAATGTACATTAATTGCATCCAGTATGCAACAAAAAGCTTACCCACAATAATCAAGAAAATTAAGAGGAAGTCTTTATTAAAACACAGTCAGAACCAGGAAAGTAGAACTGTATTGCTTCTTAACTCTCTGTTTACTACAGGAAAGGATCACAAGTGATTATTTGTTCAGATTTCTGTTTTGCTCTAAAGTAGGCCAGCCAGCTCAGCACTTTTCTTAAGATTATGAATACTTGTCTGCCCTACATATGGTTTAGGCTGAAACCAATCAGTTGAGCTGAAACATGTAGCAAAATCGACTATTTTCACATTATTCATTTTCAGCTGTAGCAAAGAAGTGCGCAGGACAGGYATAAAAGGATCAGATTTTAAATACTTTTAAAATTTGCTTTGCCATTAGCATGGTTCACTAAGGACCTCTCTGATTTCCTCACTCTCAGATTTACACTTCATCTAGACTCAAGAATAATTTGTTGTTCATTAATAACTCTTTAACCACTTGTTTTCTCTGCTAGTTTCCAGTTCATTTTTTTACATTGATTACCTCATTTAGTAGGAAAACTGAGCACTGAACTGCATCCAGAAGACTTTCATATTACTAGAACAYTCAAGATGCAAGCACGGTCTGCAAGAAGCCTTACATCAAAAGTTTAAAAACATATGAAACAAAATAATTCCTTGACTTTTTAACTGAATACTGATTTTTTTAAACTGGATTGTTTGCTCTTTCTCCCTCACACAAGCCACCCTTGAGAGTTTTGTAGTTATTTGGAGGAAAAGAGGTTAAAACACAGAAGGTTGCTATCTTGAGTTCAAAATAGARAATAGCAACATCTTCAAACAAACTGGGCTATTTGGAAGATTAGAACTGCAGAAAGTGCTTTGCTTAAATTGTTTTTAACTTATTTTTCTTAAAAGTTAAGTAGTTCCTTTTTCTAGAGCTGCTAAGCACACATAGGCTCAATGAAGTCATTATCTTCAAAATATAAGTTAATTATGGGAAAAAAAACCCTTTCAAATATTTGGGGTTTCCTTTTCCATTTAAGATATAAACATTATCAAATCATTAGTATGACATTTCTGTCAGATTAACACCACTCAAAACTCTTGGCAGGTATCAGTAGCAAGGCAAAACAAAAAAAAAACCAAAAAAAATAAAAGGCTACAGAGCAAGTTTATTTAAAACTAAGATAAGTAATTTGTATTTAGTATTCTGATGTATGAGAGTATTTTTGCACCAGGGGAGAAGCATACCTTTCATCAGCTGCAGAACCTTGGTGTCAGATGGTGATATAATCCAAATGGGTCTCAGCAGCATGTCCCACAATATCCACAAGTTCCAGAATGGGGCTCTTCCACTTCCCCCAGGAGACCATTAACCATTACAATGAATCCAAACAGCTGAGACATTAAGCAGCTGTATGGTCCAGTTGAACTACAATATGCAGCCCTGAGGGATCCCAAGCTGTATTCCACCATCCAAAGAGTAGTGCAATATGGCACCCATCACAGACGGATGTTCTGGCAACCATYCCATTTTCCCAACAATCATGTTGTGACCTGTTCAAAAATGAGGAAGAAGTGTTAGTTCAGCACAGTAACTCTGCCACGTGACTCAGGAACTAACACACAAATATAAAGTTACATTCTTCTGAATAATTTCAAACACTAACTTCTTCACAGATTTAGACATATCCTAAACTCAAAGCCTGGTGATGGCATTTTGTTTTAAAAACATTGTGGGGCTGGAGTGTAAGAGAAGAAGGCTTAAGAAAACGGCTGTCATATATCTCTACAGATTGCTCATTCTTACCTTGCAGAAAGCACTGAAGTGACAGGGAAAAAAGGTAATATAAATGCTCTTCAACTGCCCTGGCAGGCATTTAAAAACTAATGAAAACAGTAAGTCAATAAAAAAACCCCAAGTAGCGAAAATAAAACTCATCAACCCTTTTGAGGGAAACATATGTGATCTTCTCTGCCTCCTTAGCCCTATTGCAGTGTCTCCCAACAGCACCTCCACCAGCAGATCTGCTACTTCAGCTGGAACCTAAACTTTGAGCACTACTGATGCCATTTGGCCCTGGAAGAAGGCAAAGTAGCTCAACCCACATCAGTCTGCTCTAGTAGTCCCTCTGTGCAATTCCTCCAGAGGTGCAAAGAGCAAATTTGACTTAGGTTGGGAAGGAGGAATGGAGAGAAAAGTCTGAGTACTCTGCAGAGGAGGGAACAATGACATGAAGAACAGTGTCAGGTCTGTGAAGATGGAGTGAGGGAAAGGGAGAAGAACAAACTTCCACACTAGGGACAATGAAGAGGAACTAGAAGAAGCTTTTAGAGACTGGAAGATGCATGTTCACAAAGATGAGAAGAAAGAAGAAAGTGAACATTTGTGAATGAGAATTATTGCTAGAAGCTCTGTCTGCATAACTGGGTAACATGGATGTAGGGCAGTCCACAGAAGAATAAGTTTAGGAGAGAACAAGAAGAAGCTTTATATTTGCTTCATATCAGGAGAAACGAGCGTTTCTACMCATGGAGGAAAGGAAAGATCCTGGCAAAAGGAGTTTCTCATGAGAAATGCAAGTATAAAGATAGAAGAGTAGGTGGGAAGAGATTAAGGAGGAGGAGAATGAATAACAATAAAGAGTATAAAGTAGACTTCAGAAATTCTGAAATGGGTAAATCTAAGGAGAGAGGGGGACAATTAGGAAATTGGGACAAGAAAACACAAGAAAGTAGAGGACTAGGATGAAAAAAGAGAAAAATGGAAGATTATTAGATAGCACAGAAAAAGAAGATGGGGAAATAATAAGATACTAAATTGATCCCGATAATTAAGAAAAGTACAAAGAGCTCACAAGTAACTTTTGTGGAGTTGCAATGCTTGCTCTAGAAAGCGCGAACCAAAAGGAATGGAACAAAACCCAAGACAATTATCACGTTTCCAAAGGGACGAAGGCAACTACACTGAAGCCCAGCCGAGGAAGGGCCAGCCTGGACCGACCCTTCCCACCCTCCCTTCGCTACGATCAGGGCAGTCGGAAGAACAAAGTCTTCCCTCTGGTCCGTCCCTCTTCTCCAAAAATTGTCCCTCGGCACTTCTGCCCACCTTGGCTCCCTGGGATGGTCCCATAGCCACAAAGTGTTACCCTCTGTGGTGTCTCGGGCCCCGCGACCCAAGCTGGCGCACGGCGGAGCACCCACCTTGCCCTGCTGCGCGCTGCCTGCCCAGCCCAGTCCCACGGCCCTCGCCAGCCCCCCRCTCCCTGGCCAGGGCCGCCAGGACTCCCTACAATCCCAGCAAGTTTTCCCCGTCTTCAGCTTTTCTCTGTCCCGACTCTCAAAAACACAGCCCGATCCTCCGAGTCCATTTCCCTCCCCCCCCCAAAAAAAAAAAAAAAAAGAAAGAAAGAAAAAGTTAAACCTCTGCAATAAAACAAAGCCGGCTCAAGAAGGAGGCAAGCCCCCACCCCCGAGTAGTGCCCCCCAGCCCGCATTAGGGGAGTTCGGGCGGAAKGACTGCCTTACCCTCCCCAAAAATACCTGCATGTGCTCCCAAAAGTACAAAGGAAAGGCTGGGCTGGCCCGCGGACGCCTCCGCTGCGCTCCCAGACCCGGGCGCGGATGGCAGGGCGGAGCGGGGGAGCGACGAGGGAGCCGAGAAAGAACAATAAACCCCAAGTCCTAACGTACCTTCTCCTTTCTCTAAACTGTGAAACMAGATTTCCTCAGAAGCCTACGGCGGGGCTCTTTGCTTTTAAGCGGCGGGAGAGCTCGAAGAAAGTTGAGCAAATCTCTTCCGATAAAGTTGCCGAAGATGAGTTAACCCGGGAGAGGCGAGGAAGAGATGGAGAGTTCATCCGAGTTTCTCCTTTTGTTCAAGTTGCCCGAGCAGACAAAGAGCCGGCAGCGGCGGCAGGTCCCCCGCGCCCCTGCTCCCCCCGCGGTCCGGGCGCCGCCGGGGTCCCGTACTGCCCTCGCCCCCCGCCTCCTCCCACCGCCGCAACTTTCCGTCCGCTCCATCCCTCCTCAGCCCCTACCCCAGCTCCGGCGCAAAACTTCCCTCGAACTGAACCTCCCAGAAAAAGAAAACAATTTAATTCAAGGCGGGGGAGTGGGGGCTGGAAAGGGAGAGAACCATCTCTCAAATCATTATTTCCGGTAGATGCACCTCTTTGTTTGGATTCCCCCGACTGTCAGTGAGGACAAGCCTCTGGGGATCTGCTTTCGGACAGTTTGATCTGACGGAATGAGACGGGCAGACGCAGGACGTAAAGAAAAATAACTTTAAAAGAAAGAAAAGCGGGGGGAAAAGTAAATAGAAAACAATATAAAACTCCGGAGTTGCGAAACGAACCCGTTTTTCATGGACACGGGAAGTACATAAATAAACAACTGAAGGGGAATTTCGGAAAACTGTTGGTTGTCCTCCCGCTCCCCTTCGCACTTTTCCAGAGAACGTAACAAAAAAAGCCCCTCGAAACCTCCTGGCCGCGGCTCCGTGCCGCCGCCGCCAGCTCCTGGCATCCCTACCTGTTGCGTAAAGCGCAAAGATGGGCCCGACCGCATCCGTCCCAAAAAAGCCCAAAGGGAAGGAGGGGACCTCCCGCGMCCCACGGCCCCTCCACCTGCCCTCGGGCAGCCCCCACGGGGACGCCGGGCACGAGGGTCGCTGGCAGCCCCGGCGGAACGCGCGGCCGCCCGCTCCCTGCCCGGCCCCGCTCCAGGGCGGCCGTCGGGGCGCCCGGTCCCCGCCGAAAGTTTGGCGGGGCGGGGCCGGACTGCGCCGCGGCCTCGCACCGAGACAAAAGGAGCGCGGAGCAGCGCTGCAACTCACCTTGGAGGGAGAGAGGGAGGCTGAAGAGACACCTTCCGCCTCAGCCCTCCTCCTCCTCCTTCCCACCCCCGGCCCTGCGGGACAGGCTCACGCTGGGGACCGCAGCGCGATCCCGGCTCAGCCCCGCCAAGGGTCCGCTCCCCGGCGCTGAACAAAGCGAGGGGCAGCGGTCCTGCCGCACCTGCCCCGCCTGTCCCCGCTGTCCGTAACTTTCTGGTGCCCACCTGGCATGCCGGCGGGCCGGCCCCGCGCTCGGGAAGGACGGGAAGCGCGGCGGTGCGCCCGGAGCGGGACCCGCACGTCGGGGCAGCGGGCCCGGGGCTGCCGGCAGGGCGGGAGCGCGGCCGGGAGGTGTCGCCGGGTGAGGGGGCCACGACACGGACCCGCTGCTCATTGTCTGTCYCAGGGTGTGCCCGTGGAAGGGCGGCCTGGAGGGCGCGTTGGCGTCCGCAGCACGAGTGGGGTCTGCAGAGTTTGTGCACTCCGTGGGCACAGTGGACATCGGYGCCAGAGGCTTCAGCCCTCAGAACCTTGCCTACCAGGCCTGAAGGATGTCCCCAGTGCTGCTTACTTTATTTTTTTTTTCTCTTTCTGGTTGGTTTGTTTGTTTTTGTGTTGATTTGGTTGGGTTGCTGGGAGGTTTTTTGTTTGTCTTGTTTTGGTTTGGGTTTTTTTGCCTTAGAAACAAGCGGAACCTTGGAAAAGTTACTAGGAAATGGTAGTTAATAGCAGCCCACACCCAATATGGTAGGGCTAGTTTTTCAAAGTCGGATAACAGAGGATGATCTTGAGATATGGGGTTTTTTCAGAAGGGAGAAGAGAATGGAAGGGCACACTATTTAGCCTTTRGTTAAGTTGTCCTGTTGACAGCTTCTACAGTCCCTGCTTACCATGACTCTTCCTATTTTCCTTCAGTTCGTCTTCATTTCATGCCAACAACCCCCAACTTGTCCTTTTTCCAGCTCCTTTCGCCCTCCCCATCTTCCCTAGCTTTGAGACTCATTCAAACCATTTCCTCCTACCCAATGATGTCAGCCTCAAAATTTTATTCTTCAAATAATTTTGCAACTCCCCACCCAGGACCAACCCTTTTATCCTCATGCCCCAGAGAAACTGCCCCCAGCTCTTCCACTGCTGCCTGTGATTTATGTTGCTCTTGAGCATTGTCTTCCTACGTTCTGCTGCAATGTACATTGCTGCTAGTTTTCATTACAGATTTCTGTGGTGAAATGATGATACACAGAGTGTAATGCCTGGCATGAGAAGTGCATCCCTGTAATCTTTGTAGTCATTCTTTACCACTCACCTTCTTCAGGTCTTCTGCACTGAGTGCTCTGGAGCAACTATCATAACTTTACTTTAAAAATCTCCTACTAAATTATTTTCTATGCACTGTTTCTCCCTTCCATCCATTTCTGACTTTTCACAGGTTTTTATTCTCTCCATCTACACTATTTCCATCATTGTTTTGTCTATGTTTCTCTTTCCACCTCTGCACTTTTGTTTCCTTAATCCTTTGGTTTTTATGGTGGAAGAGGAATGTTGACTGCACCTTTCCTTACTTCCACCACTATTTTCTCTGGCTTTCACATACACTCTCTTAGCAGGGCACAGTGAAGTCCAGCAAATACACACTCTTCTGCTAACACATATATATATTTTTTTTGCTGTATTTCTTTCCCAGATGATTCCCAAATCCAGTGGAACACAGTCCTGTTGCTTGCTGGTTGTGCACTGTGGCACTACCTGCAAACATCTTACAAAGGGCTGCTCTTGGTGGCTTTCTCCGGAAAAACACAAATTTTACAAGTAGCTCCTTGTGTCATGGGATTTTGGCTTTGGCAGACATCAATGACATGTTGCATAAAGATATAACTTGCTGAGAATTTGTGAAGATGTTGACTTGCCCCGTGGTCTGCCAGCTGAGCTGTAGTTTATGGGGCAGGTAAATATGATCACCCATGTGTCCTTCTTTTCTTTCCTTGGAAGCAGGAGGCCAAATGCTTCTAAAAAGATATAATCATATACATTGTAACTCTCTGGTACTGGTACTATTTAAACAAAGTATGTGTCTACCTTATAACTTCATTATGAGTGATAAAAATTACTAATCGTTGGACCAGAGGTCACCAGTTGCCTAGGGTCCCATAATCATGGATCATAGTCAATACACATAAAGAGAGGAGAGTCACCGCTGCAAATATCTTGTGAAAAGCTAACTGAGCAAGGATGAGAAATATAGAAAAATTGTCAGAAAGGAAAAAAATGTCAGAAATATTTCAGTAAAAGCTTTTGTGTCTTATAGAACGGCTTATTTGATGGGTAAGTAGCCATCTGCCATTGAGACAATAAAATTTTGTTAAATTTCCCTCATGGTTCATTGGGCAGGTAAAGAGAAGCATTAAGCAGTAAAAAGGAATACATAAGAGGCAATAAAAATAGGAGCAGTTTATGATAATTAACATGAAGTAGAAATTATATAATGTAGAGCATTATTTGGAAAAGTCAAAAACGTTACAAAAAAATCCACATCTTGAATGGATGAAATTAAAAAAGTGAGGAATGAAGCATCTCCTAATAATGTTCATAGGCCTTTCAGTTCTAATTATGAGACAAAAAATTCTCCTAATGATACCTGTGCYCTGTAAGTGGAAGATAAATATTGCGCACAGAAAATAACCTATTTTTTGGTCCTTGGGCAGCATCTATCTCCAACAAACATTGAATCCTTAGCCCCAGATGCCTTGCACCCTAACATCAAAAAGTACTTGGTACTTTATGTCACAGCGATGTTCAGTTTAATAAATTCTGGAATGCCATGGAAATTATGGGAATCTATTGCCAACATTGTGCCAATATGAAAAAGGGGCAAACAGAAAGACGCAGATTGCAATACTCCATTTTGCCTGACATTCACCCCTTAAAAAATAGTGGACAGCCTGACATAGGACTACATTCAAGGAGAATTAAGGATAAGAATAATGACTATAAAGCACTGTTCCTTTATCTTTAATTCCTCTTTTGCCTTTGTTTTTAAATTTCATAGTGGATATAGGGTGGGTTGGAATACAGATCTAGTGACAGCTCCACATGCTGACTGATCTGGCTTGAAGAAAGTCACAGCAGTGAAGAAATTTTCCATGGAATGCCAATATGTAAACATTTCCAAATAGCAGGGACCTAATCTCTTCTGGCTCCCAAGTAATAGGAACAACTGGCCTGTGCTACCCGTGTTTAGTTTTTAAATCCTTGATTCCCACACTGCACAGCCTCATTTTTTTAAATTCTTTCAGCTATCTGATTTCTTTCTGTCTCCATATGACTTTTACTCTGCTACCCAAGCCTCCTCAAGGAAAGGCTTTACCAAAATTAACTCTAGACATAATTTCAGGACTTTTAAGTTTACAAAAATTCATCAAATCATCAAATAAAAGGTCAAATTCCTTTCCTTGGCAAATGAGACTGAAAACATAATCCAGTTTCTCCTGTATTTATCCTGGCTGTCCATATTCCAGAAAAGTGTCCCATTTTCTAAAACATTGTGTGACACACAGTCAACCCATTTTATAAGAACAAAACCAACTATAACCCTAGCTGTTAAAAAAAGAAAGCAACAAAACAAAAACAACAAGGTCTTGACTTCATTTTAAATCAAAATTTGTTTGGCTTTAATTTCTAGTTATTTTTTAAATTTATTTTATGTCTCGCCACCACATTAAATTAGTGTACAGGTAATTTTATAAATGGGGGCCTGAAAGCAGGGCTGGCTGCACAGGACAGGAAACCTTCCTGCAGAGATAATGTACTTACAGGATTGTTTTAATCTCTTTGAGGGATTACTTACATTAACTTGCTGAGGTTCCATTACATTTACCAAGAAAACATACATTTGCTTGAAGTTTGCCAGCTGAGGGGACATCTGGGGCCATGGCACTCACTCAGCATTTGTTTGCCACACCGAGGGCAATGGCCATTCAGAAGCACAGTCAGTGCCAAACAGTGATGTGAAGGCTGGAGCTCCTCAAGCCCTGTATTTTGTGTAGCTGCTGTAAGCACCTACCATACAGATCAAAATGAAGAGCAGCCCAGCCTGCAGCAGGGAGCTGGCTGCTGATTATGTCTCACTCCCATTACCACAGAGCACCCCAGAAGAGGGGGGTTGGTTTCAGCTCTTTGTATTTTAAAACATTAGTATTAAACTCACAGAACTCATAGAAAAGTTAGCATAAATCAGCTACAGAAACTGTCTTTGCTTTCACTGTGAAAAGGAAAAACTGCAAGAAAAGTTCAGGGYTGCTTAACCTTGCTTCCCTGAGAAGTGAACTGGCACTGATCCTCCAGGAGCATCTGAAAATTCTGACTTCACTGTGAGCTTCTCGATRTTGACATGTGTAGGAAGAGGAGCAGTATAGCAGATGATCAGCAAAATGTGGTCTCTTAGGGGATAATTCAGATCTCCTAGCAAATTTTTTTGCTCCTCATTTTATTTTTTTATATGCAGAGGCTGATTTCACCACTACTCTCTTTTGTAGAAGTGTGAATCAAATCAATAGGCCTATCCAGCCCTGTAAATGTAAAGACCAAGAAAGACAAACCTGCAAATGAAAGAATTGTTTTGGCATGAATGTATACTTCTCTGTAGACACATACCCAGCAAATTCATAGGATGCTTATTTTTTGGGGAGAAGGAAAAACTCAAAACAAAAACCAAACCCAAACTGTATTATTTCAAAAGAGTAGAAAACCATGAGCTTTCCAGCTTTTTTAAAAAATCACCTAAAGGTTCTTCATAACATCTGCACTCTGGAGAAAGAAAATACAATTTGTAACTGATTTGCAACCGGCTGTATTTTCCTAGTGTTTTCTCCGAAGCCAGAAAAAGGGCAGTGAAATCCTCTCTGGTCTTCTTTTCCATCAAGTCTCCATTTTGATCAAGCCAAGCAAAGTCTTAGCTTGTAGACCTCATAAACATGTCTTTTGTTTTTTTAGATGCAAACACCAGAGCCTCTTTGTCAGCTCCATTTATATCTTATTTTGTTGGGATTTTGGAGGGATGTGGGGGTTTTGAGGTTCTTTTTGTCCAAACCCACTCTTTTTATTAGGCAAATCAATAATCAGGCACAGACCTGACTCCATTGTTGGAAGCACTGGATTGAAATTCACTGTTTCTTTCCCTTTTTCCTCCAGAGCATATGGTTTTACAAATAGATCCTGTACAAGAGTCCCTAGAGAATAGATAACTCCCAAGCAAATTCAAAAAAGTATTTAGTTTAGCAATATATTCGTACATGATGATTACTAGTGCAGTTTCTATTCCTCACAAAWGAAAAATTTTATTATGAAGAATGAAATCTCCATAGCAAGCTGAACAAATAAACAAGTCCATTTTATACWATTCTTACTAGATAAGGTCAAAATTGTCACTTTTCCATATTCTTGTTCCCATTTACTCTATATATGTATACTACTCAAATAAATTATTTTCAACAAAATAAGACTAAGTTTGGGGAACTCTTTTTCATCCCTACCTTCTTCAACCTGAAGCTTTTAAAACATTAACTTGGACTTATTCCTTCCTGAACATTTTGATTTGTTTGACAAATATTAAGTTTCAACATAGCCACAAAATTAGATAGTGTATAGAGATTATCTAATGCATATATCTTCACCTTCAAAATTGAAAGAAAAGTATGGCAATTTGTTTTGAATGTTTGAGCCTAACATTCTGAATATAGTGTTTGATAATATCCATTCTTCCCACCCCCAGACAATATTGAAGTCATTTCTTGTTTTTCAACTGATTTAATGAATTTTCTTCCTCTTTGGTTTATAGTAAACATGTCAGCCTTTTTAGCTCACCATTTTGTGATTTAAGAAATCACCCCACAATATTGACAAAGGCGCTGGGCTAGAGTTATTGTCAATATGAACTCTTTGGTTCATAAAACTTCTTGAGCAGTAACCTGAATATTTGAGAAGCAGAGAATCTACAAAATCCTTGTTCTGAATTTCCTCATATAGCAAATATAGAGGACAATTCCAGGAAAAAATATATTAATCCTATTTACAATCTTGGCCTTGTTTAAGAGGGCTTTGTGCACCTTGTTTTCATGTGAAAAACCTCTTTGTAGAATAATACTATATCTCTGTGCTTTCATAATATGGCCAGATAGATACACAGACAGAGGTTTTTGTGGCCAGCACAAAATCTAATTTGGGACTTCCCCATCTCTGCAACCATAGCCAGTCCTACAAAAAAAAATGCGCTTCCGCTTCATGTGGGTGCGGTTACACTGTCTGCAGCCCTCAAAAAAAAAAAAAAAAAAAAAAAAAAGGAAAAAAAAGGTCTATGAGACAGCACACACTTCCCCCAGAGGCACAAAGGGACAGGAGAAAGAGCCAGCCCAGAGAATGCAAAGCTGCTGGCTGTGGACATTCCCAGTGCCACCAAGGACCAGGGCACAGGAAGCTTGTGAAGTCCGAGGGGTCTGCTGCTTTTTGGGACAGCTGGAAAGAGCCAGATGAAGGAAGGAGCAAGTGAAGAGCTGAGGAAAGGGAAGGGGAGGAAGGACGGGCTCCATTATCCTGTCAGAGGCCATGCAAGCAGGCAAAACCTCTTCCAAACATGAGGCTGCTTGGGCCACCACGAGATTGCACTGCAGTTCCACCCAGACCAGCAAAATCAGGCTTGTTTACCCTGCAGAGTGCCACGTTCTCCTGCCACAGATCCAGCAAACCAACTCAGCCTCCCTGCTGTGATTTTGGCACGTGTAAGTACTGACCTACTGTATCCTTAGGTCTTATGAGTTTGACCCTTTCCACACAGAAATAAGTACAGCAGAAACGTGGACATACACCTGCCATTCTGCAGGATGATGGAATAGAACTTGCTTTTGCAAGAAATAACAAGGTCACCTAAGAAATACTATACAGCTCTGGTAAAACCAGCATAGTAAATATAGACGTGAGATAAACTAACTGTCTGGTTTTCCATTTGTCTGTGACCTCTATTACTGTTCTTTGTTCCTTCACCTATAACCTCTAAAATTGCCTTTTTGATCCTTTAGGTCAATATGATTATCAGCCTCAACACTGCCACTGCTTTCAAATTTTTCAAATAAAACATGTGGAAAGTTACAACCCTATTATATTTGTGAGTTATTAAAAAATTAGTGCCTTTGACTAATACAGAATACTTTCAAGAGTAAATCCACATTCATAAAACAGTAGCTATTCAGTCTTATTTATCACTTTATTTCTCTTTTGTCACTATTTACACAAATAATTTACCAGCTTTCACCCCTCACCTRTGTTTCACATATTTAAGCACTATCATTAAAATCCACATTCATCATAGTCTCCACTCACAGCAACAAAACCAAGCAAATAAAACAAAACAAAAATCCCCTACACAAATAACAAAATATCATCACAAAAACAATTTACACAAAACCCACCCCTTGTCCCTTCCCCAGAATTACAACAAAAACTCATCATGATCATTTCAGTCACTAACATTGTTCAGTACTTCTTTCGCCTGTTACCTCTCCCTGTCACTACCCTTGTCTCAAAATCTTCATGAGCCTGGGTTTTGGCACCAAAATCACTGTAGTGGGTTGGCCCTGGCTGGACACCAGGAACCCATCAAAGCTGCTCTGTCACTCTCCTCCACAACTGGACAGGGGAGAGAAAGTATAATTTAGGTTTTTATATAATAATTTTATTGAGACAAGGCCCAGGAGAGATCACATGCTAAATACCATCAAAGCAAAGCATACTCAGATTTGGGATATTAATTGAATTTATTGCTAACAAAATCAGAGCAGGATAATGGGAAGTAAAATAAATCTTAAAAACATGTTCCCCTCACAGTCCCTTCTTCCCARGCTTTACCTCCCAGTCCAGTGGTGCAAGGAGACACGGAATGGAGATTATGATCAGTTTATCATGTGGTTTCTCCTGTGGCTCAGGTAGAAGACTCCTTCCCCTGTCCCAGCATGGGGTCCCTCAGTTCTCCATGAACTTCTTCAGCTTGAGTCCATCTCACAAGCCATGGTTCTCCATGAACTGCTGCAACGTGGGTCACTCCTCCATGGGGTACAGTMCTTCAAGCACAGCCTGCTCCAACATGGGTCCCCCACAGGGTTAAAAGTCCTACCAGGAAACCTACTCCAGTATGGTTCCTCTCTCCRCAGGGTTGTAGGTCCCTGCTCCAGCACAGGCCAACCACGGGGTCACAGCCTCCTCTCAGGCATCCACGTGCCCSGGCATGGGTCTCTTCCATGGGTTGCAGGTGGATCTCTGCATCCCCATGGACCTTCATGGGCTGCAGCTGCTCCACCACGGTCAGTGCCAGGAATTGCAGAGAAATCTCAGCTCCAGTACCTGGAACACCTCCTCCCCGTCCTTCTTCAGCAACTTTGTTGCCTGTGGAGTCACTCCTCTCCCATGTTCTCACTCTGCTCTTCTTGGCCACAATTACATCTGCACAATAACTTTTTTTCTTCTAAAATAATGTTATCACAGAGGTGTCTCCTCATTCCTGATCAGCCCAGCCTTGGCCAGCAGTAGGTCTGTCCTGGAGCTGGCTGGCATTGGCTCTGCTGTACACAGAGGAAGCTTCTGGCAGCTTCTCACAGGAGACAGCCCTTTAGCTTCTGCCTCAGTACTGAAGTGTGGCTGTGCAAACCCAATGCACTACCCTGCTAACATTTTTCAAAGCCTATCCTGGTTATAATAAGGACTAAAATGCAAACTGTACACTGAAGGCCAGCATCTGGAAGAGTCCCAGTCTTGATAAAGGTTACTTGCTATGCATGAAATAAGTGCAATAACAATGTCTGYCTGATAAAAGTTGAATTTACCTCTGTATTCCATGGCTAAGAAGATACAATATATAGTCTCAGTGAGAGACTGCTTGTGCTGCCTCAGGAAAGCTGAGGCATATATTTGTCAGTATTCATAAAACAGGAGATTGTTTTGCTTAAACCTACGATTTCTGAGCAGAGATTCAATCCAGCTGTCAGTGGAATGACTGAAAAAACGTCATTGACAACGGTATTGATGATGTCTGCCCACACACAAACACAAATGCAATATGAGGTCAGTGCTCTCTCCAGCCCCACTCATGCAATCTCCCACACAAGTGAGCTCATGCAAATGTATGACTAATAATGAAAGCTGTAATTTTGGGCATTTCAGTCAAGTTCTACAGTGAGTTCCAAACGCAACAGCTTGAAACATTAAAACATCCCCAGCCTCTTTTGCTCCCCCTCCATATTTTTTCTGACCTGTCGTTTTTAAGGTAATGTAGCAAATTAAAAAATAATAAAGCTCAAATAAGCCTATTTTTTTCAAATCTGTGCTTCACACTATGCCAGAGRTGGCATGAAGGGAAGACATCATTGATAATATGTGACCGCTTGCAATCAGATTCGAGAGATGCATAATCTGTCAGTAACCTCTGCCTGTAAATTCCAATTACAAATTCTGTATTTATTACACATGAACGCACTGTGTTTCTAGGTTCAGCCTCCTCAGACAAGGAGTAACTTATGGGGTGTGTAGGCCAATTGGTATTTTATATTAGACCCCAACTATACAAAACTATTTTCAATAATACATTCACAGGGTCAGCGATCAATTTTTTTTTAATWTTTTTTATTTTTACAAAGTGAAATAGAGTATGGGAGAGGATAAGGAGAGGCTGCATCCTTGGTGATGACAGGAAAAGCCTGGAGAAAATCACCATATGCATAAAAAGAGGCAAATATTTACTAGATAAAATCCAGGCTGTGGAGAAATTACTACCTAAAGGCTGCAGCTGGTTGTCTCTACAGATTTAAAGGATCAGCTACCAAGACTGTAATTCTAAGAAAATCTCCTATTAATGGATAAAACTCAACTACACACTGTTTAGTACAGGCTGTGCAATGAGAAATGAGATATTCCTTAAGAAAAAGAAAAACTGGTTTCCATAATTGCAGGATACTGAATTTGCCTCACTGATGTGACACATAACCACATCTTGGTGGCAACTGGTGGCTCCCATCACCAGTTAATTTCATAGGTCACCAACTGGCCATCAGATTGTAATGACTTCTGGCTATTTCTAACTGGGATTTAAATCAGTGACCTGAAGTAAAGACACTCATCCTATTACGAGCCTCCTGAGCCATGTAAATTCCAGTGGAGCAGGGTTTTTTTTTTAATTCTTCTTAAGATTACTTCACACAGATATAAATGCTCATGAAAGATCTGAGATGAAGAAGAGTTGAGCCCTAGATATTGATAGGGAGCTTCATTCTTCCTTTCTTCAATGAAAACTCTAGAAACCTCGGGTTTGAATTATTCATTCACTAAGCCACCTACGTATGCAATGTGTGTGTGAGAGCAGCTTCGGCAATTTATCAGCTTTAGTGATGCCTGAATACACAGATTTTATATTCTAAAGCATCTATCAGAAACACCTGGATGCAGATATCAAAAACACTGGGAGCATTTCATGTGGTGGTTTGTTTCATGTAGAYATACTGTACTGAAAAGGTCAGTTTAAAAGCACTGGAATGATTTCTGGGAAATTTCCTTTCCTCTTAAATCATCTACCATCACATGAAAAAACAGTCCATAAGCTCTGCACTTCCATTGCCATAGACAATTAAAAACATAAAATAAAAGAGAAGGGGAACCCAATTGCTCCCATCTTCATTGAAAAACAAAAGCTGAATGTTCCACTCCAGGAAAAAAAGTTTCTGCAAATTCAGAATACAAATTGCAGGGAAACCACAGGATTTAGAAAAAGAAATTTAAAAGCTTTTTTAGACAGCTACATGTTCTAAGTTTAGGTCACTGTATGTAATCATRTAAAATGAACAAATAACTGAAAAACTGAAATTCATGAAAATCATATTGATAACTAGCCACAACCAGAGACTGCAGAGCCATTATGAAACTACTGTTGCTGAGCTTCCAGCCATCATATGATCACCAGACTTTTAATATCTGTTTTAGTTAGAAAATCTCTACTTACATCATCCCTGCATTTCTTTCTGAAAATTACATAAATATTATATTTATATATCTAGTAAAAATCAAATTATTTTTCTTATAAAGAAATCCAGGAAAAATAAAAATCCTGAAGTTAAAATCAGTGTGAAAAGTGATACTTTCCTTGTTCTATCATCAAGGAATGARTGTTCTAGTGTTATAACATTTTTAAATATTCAACATTTTAAAATATTCTTGATTTTTAACTATAAATAAATATGAATATCTGAAGAGGGAACTGTCCTTTGACGTGACCACAGACAGCATGGCTTTCTAGAAACAGGAAACATTTTACACCGTGAGATTAAACACCCAGTGGCATGACAGCAAATAAACTGTAGACAAACTAGATTCTTAGCCAGGCCTGTGCTGATCTCTGTATGTAAAACATTGTATACACACACACACACATACATACCCTCCAAACAGAAATGATTTTGTAAGAAAATTATCAGAACTTACAATGCAGAGAAGCATTTAGATGTAACTGCAGCCCAAACAGCACAAACTTCTTAAATTATGTCCAAAATCAGAAACAGAACTACAGAGAGGGGATAAAAGACTAGCATGAAGCTATGTGATTAATTTGCCTTAGGAAATTCTCTCTCGTGGGGAAAAGCTGCTGGTGCCTACAGGAAGGTATCTGTGCACTGTGTGATGGGCAGGGCAGGGAAGAAAGTCGTGTGTGAGCCCTCTGTAATGCAGAAAGTCTTGAATAATCAGCCCTGACTGCCAGAAAGGGTGGGCACGATGGGTTTCAGATGTTTTTCAATAAATCCCATTTCTCTGCTTTATGCTCAGATACCCTCCTGTAGGCACCAGCAGCTTCTCCCCATGGGAGAGAATGGGTGCACAAAGCGGATCAGCCAGCAGAAACTGGGTGTTAAGACAGGATAATATTCTGCAATATGTTATAACACAGGTTTGTGTTTTGAAAGGCAATGACGAGGATTCTTGGAGTCATGGGACTGTGACCTGCTCTTGTCTGGAAGAGGCACCTGCATTGGTGGCTTAAATTGTGCAGTAGGATTTATTAAATGAGAAATAAAAAATAAATTGAGATTTCCTCTTCTGCACACTCCTGCACTTCCTAGCTTAAACTAGTTTACATCACCCTCTTCCCTGCTGAGTCACACAACCCCGTGGAACTGTCACGTGGTTTATACTACATCCTGCAGGTTCTACAGGAGGTTCTTCTTGCACTAAATTGCTCCTCAGTTTCCCAACCATTGGTAGAGAGAATTGTCTTGGTTCTTACTGGCAAAAAGTATCTTTAAAATCAGAACATATATGTATATGCAAGCCCTGTGGAACAAAGTCAACAAGTTCAGAGGGAGAATTATTTTGGAAGGGGAATGCTTGACTAGAAAGTTACTTCAGGTCCCACTATGGGCATAATCCAAAGCAGATTTAAAGCACTGGTGCCTTTTATTCTTGAGTTCAGCACACATTGCATCAAATTTCATAAACTAATACTTTGGGTGTTCTCTTTAGAAAAGTATGAAAAATTAATACCAACCTGAAATACCAAGGCATACTTTCACAATCCTAGGTTGCATTGTGGATGATAAGGTGAAGCTAGCTAATTAACAATCTTCATTTTTTTCAGCTCTGGTGCTGCTATTTAAGTGATTTTTAGGTCTCATGGTGTTTCAGTTGAAGTGCAGAATAGAACAAATAGAGCACAAAAGGCCTTTAGCTGTGCAAGAAGGACAAGGCAGAGCTGCATTGAGGATCACTTCTTGCTCCTCCTGAGCCTGCACAGCCTTTGTCAGGCAAAGCTGTTTGCCCCCAGGAGTGGGGGATTAGGATACTTATTAATAATTTATGCCATTTTGAAAAGCTATGGTCAACTCACACCCAGCTTCAAGCCAGCATAAAATGACAAGGATATAACATAAAACTTCACTGCCTTGTGAGGTTTCTCTCTGCTGTTGCCTCTGCTATCAAATCCAATATGTTCAGTTGGGTGTGTTTGAGAAATTTGCATCGTTTCACTTATTCAACAAGACTTCTATAGCAGAACTAAAAGTAGTTACTCTTCCTTCTTAATTAAGGGYGAAATTATTTTGTTTACTTTTCATTATAACCTATTTAAATAGTTCAAACCCCTTTATTTCTTTATTTTTGGAATGCAGTTTCAAGGACGTACTTATATTCCACTGAACAAAAACAAGAAGTATTTGATCAGAGTAAGTAATTTCTGTGATAGCATCAGAGGTAACACATTATCCAATTCAACACTTATTACTATAAATAATATATTAATCCCTCCTTTAATCTGAATGGCTACTTTATTAAAAATTCTTTGCACAAAGGATGAAATTAAATCTAATCTCTGATGCGACATCCAGTAAAATGGACAAGGCCTAAAGCAACTTATATCCTCTTTCATCTCCTCCCATATGTTATTATATATGGCAGGAAACCTTAGTGAACTGTTTATCAGCTGTTAATCAAAGCTCAACCTACAAGCACAGCACTCTCAGAATTTTAAACATTTCCTAAATTCTGTTTGTGTACACATTAAAGGAATTTATATTCTACCTGTGCAGAAGATCTTGTGAGACCCTATCCYTTTAACTCATACCCATTGGGTATGTTAATTTGTTGAAAAGAAATATTTGGGAACAACTTTGAACTAAAGAAAGTGAGAGGAAAAAAAACACTGTTAGTGAGAGCTCCAAGGTGTTGCACATAAAGATATATAGGGCTGGAGAAAAATCAAGATCTTAAGCAAAAAGGCAAGAAAATTTCCAAGAGTAGCTGCTTGAGGATCAGAGGAAATGTAGGGATGTTTTGAAGGGACTATATTTGAAGGGACTACATCAGAGGGATGTAGGGATGTTTTGAAGGGACTATATTTATTCCTCTACAAAGTATTAATAAAAAAAAATTAGCATCCTTAAATTTGATAGACTTAGTCATGGCTATGACACATGAAATCAATCTCATTAACATCATTTTCATTGCCATTTAAAGTGTAATTTTGATTTGTTTTCTGAGGTTGTTTTCTATGACTCTCTTTTTACATTGGCTACTTGTTTAAGCTTGAAGGTTCAGGCATTATGTGCCCTGCCTTCACAGAGACAAGGCACTACGAAACACTTGGAACCACAATGACAGAAATGCTAACACAAATATGTGAGATGAGTAGCTTGTTCTGCAAGGGCTGAATTAATAGACCATTAATTTCAATTATCAGAGTTGGCTGTTTTAAGTGCTTAGTGCCTTTAAACCTGAGAAACATTATGAGTATACATGGCCAGATAACACTCAGATTAGACAAGACTTAATTAGCCCTTTGTTACATTTCCTAGGTTTGACTGTCACATCAAAAATTTTAATAGGAAAAAAGTCAGACTTACTTAAGCAGAAATCAAGAGTTAGCGGTTAAGTCTTTAACAAAAACATCTCTGGCAATTATTCATACCCGAAACAACCTTGGTCAAGCAGTTTAAGAGGACCAAGAGATTTAGAAGGTTAATTTTAGGGAAAGCTTCAACCAACTATTATTTAAGTTTGTCCTTTTATAATTMAGAGGATCCACTTTGTATACATCTTCCATGTTTTGGAATATATTCAGTGCTCAGTTTTATCACATGTAAAAATGAGGGTGACACTGAGGGTCATATAGACCTTCCAAATAACTTCATTCAAAGTTTCCTACAGGCAGAGTAGCTTCACTACCTGAAGGAACAGACAATGATTAACCAGTCCACACTCACAAGTAATCTTTTGTCACCAGGATAAAAGGTTAAAACAATTATTTTTTACTATCTAGTTTATAAAATCAGTATGTTCAAGATATCACAGTTAGCAAAGCAAAAACTGTCTTCCCCATTATTCTATGCATAAAAGAATGTTAAAAGCACCACRTATGTATTTAAATCTAAAAAAATAAACTGTCACAAAACTTGGCTGCATTTTTGCCAATTAATAAGTATAAATGCTTTGTTCACTGTCAAAAATTAAGTAACTTATACTTCTCAGCACAACAAATCAAGACCATTCTCCAATAACCAGGTCTTCCAGGAAAGAACAAGATACACAAATTAAACAACAGGGATTAAACGTAGAGTGGTCCATTTTTTTCCTATTCTATCACGCTAGGACCCATTATAAGACACTGAAATCCATCTCTAAAATATTGGAAGACACATAGTTCAGCTCACCAGCCACAGATTATGCAGGCAATCTAACAGCCAGTTAGGACACACTCTGCAGAAGCACTTTGGCATTAAACTCCAAAATGGTGAGGTGGTAGAAATAACCCACTTTTGTAAAAACCACTGTCACGAGCTGCCTCCAAGCAAGCTCTGAACCAGAATTTTTTGTCCTTGTCCTGGAGGCTCAAGATGGCTGGTGACCTTATCTCTCCACTGGCAACAGCTTGGCTGGAAAAGTAGCCATGGACCTTGCAGGAGCTCCTGTCCTTGGTGGCCTACTCCTCTTTCCCCTGGAAAAGACAGGAGAACTGAAACACAGCATCTATGCACTCTTTAAAGAGTTGTGTGAAGATTCTAGAAATGAAGCCCTTCCCATCTGGGTAACACTGAAACTAATGCCCTGCTAAAATAACTTATCAGAGCTACAGGACTGAAGGACACAGCAGATCTAGACTTTTTTTTTAATGGGAACACATTGTAACAAAACTACTTTTTAGCCACCCAGCATATTCTAGCTAAATCCCCCTTCCCCTCCAGATTTGATGTATTTTTAATGAAAGCCAAATTACCAACCAAATACAGTTTGAATGAATGCATGAGGAAAAATAAACATCATTTAGAAAGTCAGAAAATATTCATTAATAATTTTTCTGGCATGATAAAAGTGTATAAATTAAGAATCTGAGTAAATATATGTTAAACTACTTGAACATATGCAGACGTAATACGTACTTAAGCCTAATGGTTAGCAAAAGGAAAAGCTGAATTACAACAGCCAATGAGAATCAGCCCTTATTTAGAAAAATACTTAGGAAGCACAAATGCAAAACAAGATGAAAATCAATTATTTAAATCAAGGTTTCCAACTTGACAATTTAAATCATGATTAAAATTGGCAATTTAAATGGCTTTTATCTAAATCTATCCCCTTGATGTGAAACCAGCCCATTTTGTTTCTCATCACTGTTGTTCTCAGAGCCCCTGATGAAAAAGTTATTTGTAAATGTGCACATGTGGATATTTCCTTATGAGTACACTTTGCTCAACAAGTTCATAATTCATTTCGGACAAGAAGAGTATTAACTCCACTTTAAATACCAATGGCACAATTTATTCACCAAGAAATAATATTAAATGTGAATTTTATATTTTAAGTAATAGTTTTTCCCATTCCTGCAAAATATTCCCACATTTCATAGTATTACAGGAAAATTTTATACTTATCTGAGTTTCAGATCACCAACAGACCTGCCARTAACAAGCAGAGCCACAAAAGCTTCAGATCTGCCATTTAGCATCCAAGATCCTTCAAGGGAGGCTACAAGAAAACACATATGTAAAGCCACAGGACACCAGATCCTCTCTTGAGTGCCAGAGTCACTCAGAGTAGCACAAGCATAACATTCAAATACTTCCAAAACATGTTTCACCAGCTAGGGGTGGCTATAGACAAAAGGCTCTTTGGACTTGCCTTTTTAATTTGCTTTCCTGAAGAGGTATCATACACTTCTCTTCATCAATTCATCAATTATCAATTCATCAATTCATCCATCCATCCATCCATCCATCCACTCAGCTGTAACCTTTATAGAGGGAAGCTGAGATCAAGAGACACTACATTTCTACAGGTTTTGCACAAGGAGATACCTAGGAGAAAGGAGAAAGGCCCAGACTACAGCTTAAATGAGCTCATCAGGGCTGGGCGRGATCTCCAGGTAGGGCTGGCCAGAGGAATGAAGCTAATGTGCTCCAGGCCCTGCCAGATGGGTTGTAGCAGGAGCTCTCCTAAGATATGGATCTGTAGAAACCATGTTCCACTGGCTGACACAATCATTTGCAGCTATCTTCACCTCACAAGAAATTAAAAATTACCCTTTGTCTCTAACATTGCCTGTGGATACTCAGCTCGTATGCTCTGCCAGAATTAAACCAAGATACAATTTTTTATCTCCACTAGGCTCTTAAAGCCTTCCTCCTACCTCTTTCTCAATTGCTCCCTTAAAATACCAGTATCTTTCTAGTCAGCAGCAATGTTTCTCCTTTAATAACCAGGCTATGCTTTAACAGTACTGGTTTTTTCTTGAAGTTCATCTCACCTTGGGTGTCTGCTACAGCAATAGGTTTTGTCCTCTTCTTCCCACACATCCAGACTTTCTGATGACCATTTTCACGGCCTCTGGACTAGACCATGCTGGTCTGATTTGTGGTCTTTGAGCCYTTTTTCACAAGTTTATCTTGGGGTCCATCCCAGCACCACCACATGCTTATCAACTAACTCATTGTTCCTGTGTAGCAGTGAAGAGCTGGACACATTCACCTTGTGATCCCAAATTCTTAACTATTTGCTTACTATGTTTTGTATTTTCTCTTATAATGGCAAATACTTTGGAAGAGGTCCCACTGTTCACAGGTGCAAATTTATGTGTTCTCTTCCAAATGCCTCATTAATACGTGTCCTCATCTGTGACCCCTACAAAAAATGAAAGTGTAGCTAACTCAGGATGCTTCTGTAGTGACATCAGTGCTGCCAAACCAAATGGCAATATTAGTTTGTTTTCTCCTCCTATCCATGGCTGCTTTTCTGTCCTACATTTAAATCATAAACAATCTAAAGTGGATGTCTTCTTTTTGCCCTCTACTAATAGTGCATCCAGGCCACGAGCTGCTGATCTAGGATTAAGGGCACCAACATAACAACAATAATAACGCAATAGAAGAGGAGCAGACTATGATTTCATTTCTACCTCAACCTCGAACAATTTGTTAATGGAATTAGGAAGCTTCCTTTATGTAATTATCACTGGGTGCATCAGTCAAAGTCTAACTCATGGTGTGTATCTTTCACCGTGATAATACAGTGTTTTAGAACTACATGGAGTACGTCATTTAGATAAGCTGAGCTGGAATTTATGACTCTCCATTTGCAAACAGCTCCAGAGCACTAATATGCATTTTCAATTCAAGATAGGAAAGCAAAGGACTCGGTAAGGCTTCATGCTAAAAGTAAGGAAAACTCAAAGAACATTTACATGCTTTCTTTCCCTCAAAGCTGATACAAGAGAACAAATTCAAATATTTTTGAAATACTCAGTATTTCTTCTCCTTATTTTTTAATGAGAATGTAGAGATGTATTCTTACTCTGCTCCTTTACCCTGCTTCCTAGAAATCTTCTAAATTTATTAGTTTAAAAAAACCAACAACAAAAAAAAAAAACAAACCACAAATAAACTTTTAACCCAATCCAAAGGAAAGCAGCTTAATAAGATTTTCCGAATGACGTTGAGTCTTGGACAAAGTTTGCAGGAAGACCAGGAATTAATCTGAAGGTGCCTGTTTCCAACTGCCTGTTTTATCCACTGTACCTCTCATTTCCCTACAGCTAGAACTATGCAAATTCTTTATTTGAAAATAATTGTGTTGTTTTCTTATTTATGAAAAATATGCCCCCTCCTTGAAAATTTGRCCTTAAACAATTAAAGCACATAAGTACTTACATGTAAACAGGAACTACCCCACATAATGATAAATTATTTTGCCTTTCTTGGTGCCCTGAATACATCTGAATCAATGGCATCACAGTCACCTCAAATGCCACATTTCTGAATGACATCAGTCTCCAGCAAAAAGTCTAATGAGCCTGAAGATATCTGAATTTGTTGTAATGGAAATACACCAATCCAGTTTCGGGTGTTAAAATCTGGAGAAATGCCCAGACTYACCTTCACAGTGCCATTCCATTTGCCAGTCACTGGATCCTCCCTTGTCCTGCCTAACTCACTGCCACCAGCACTGCAGTCCCTTTATGCCTGGCCAATGGACTCTCATTAGCAACAATCCCATTGTGGCAGGAATTATGGCTTCAGCAGTTCTAGGAGCCTGGAAAGATTTGAGTATTTGCTTCACTTCTCTGAGAGGGACAGACTGAGAGGGCTACATGCAGTTACAAACTTCAGGCAGGCTGCTACAGCAAAGGGTCACTCTGTCCTGTTTCCTCTGACACATCAAGAATGCGACTATATGAGAGATGCAGTCAGACTTGAACCTGAGTGTACAGGTTTCAGTGAGCTGTGCTGAGATCACACAGTCAGATCTTGTCTAGTTTCATAGCAATTTCACTTCTTCAAAACAGCCAACCTGAGCAAGCACCTTTTAAATTATTCAGCTAGATACCAGCTGTTTTCATTTCGCTTTCAGAAACAGAATCACAGTTTGTCCCAAGATTGGTGCTATTTTTGGGTCAGTGTGCAGAGATACCCTCATCTGAGAGCCTTGGTCTAAGCTCAGGATGATAAAGTAACATGGGTACACCTTGGATACATCTTAAATCAGATTCTTTTCACTCTACTAGAAATGCAATATGCCTTTTGCAAAGGAAGGAGATAAATTCTTAAACATGAGAAAAATGGGGTCTGGGAAGGAGGTAAGACATAATGTTCTGGTCCACTATTATATTGTCCTTTGGTTCAAATAAACACACTTAGAAGGAAAGATGTAACATGAGCCATTTGGAACCTCATTAAGTTCTTTTGCCAAGTAGGAGGGTTAAGCTTTGTTTGCAAGAAACATGGAGGAGCTAACACAGGAGGAGAAAGGATACAAGGAGTTAGTGTACTGGTAGGAAAAAAAAGCATAGGAAGTGACTCAGACTAGTATAATCTGGTCAAAGATGCTGTATTAGCCATGCTGTGAGTTATGCCTACTGAGGGGATTTAATTCTGTTGGTGTTGTATAGGTTGGTTACTACAGATTCAGTGAAGGCTACTCCTTGCCTTGATATGTTTATGTACAGTGCACAAAACAGAGCAGTTACTGACCAGGAAGTTACTGAGTCATCTTTTGTGCCATGGTATACCCATCTTGGAGAAAACTACATGTWTTTTCCTCGTGTTGGTGACAAAAATCCTACCTGATGCTTAGAGCTCCTTTGATGGCCCTGGAGTGGAGAGGTTGAAATGGCAGGAGGTGGATGATAATTTTTGAACTCTGGCGTATTAAGATTATCACAACATGTGTAGACCCAGGAAGTCTCGTTGTAATACCTTGTTAATGTCTCCAAAGCTTTACAGAGACCTTTATGGAGTTATTCTACATGAAAAACATTAACTGTCATAGGTACATTCAATAACTAGATACAACATACAGAATAAAAGAGCCCTTGGGAGGAGTATTGAGCTCAAATCTGCTTCTTTTTCCACTTTTTTGTGGAGGCAGATATGGGAGAGAAGGGGCTGGCCACATGAAGCCTCTGCACTCACAAGGGTGATCCTGTGTCACGTATGATGAAGTGTGTATGTCACAACAGCTAGCAGAGAGGCTGGAGAGGCCTCTGGCTCCATCCCGTCCTTCCCACTCAGACAGGCCACTTCTGCTGGCTGTGTGACACAGGAGCACAAAGCCTGAAAATGTGTTCAGCACTGCTAACTCTCAGGGAACCCTACATTGCTGTTGGAAAAGAAAGAAAATACAATACTGTCTGTGTATGCAATCACATCACACACTGCTTCACAAGGATGGGAAGGAAATGAAATTATACACAGGGGAAGCAGATCTGATTACTGAAAATTATATATACACTCTTGAGGTGAACAGTCTTCATCTAATTTGCAGGTAAATTAATGATTAACAAAGAAGCATGATCTATTAAAAGTAAATTTTAGCGACAGACATATGCAGCCTATTATGCTGATTTTTTTAATTTAAGTCTTCTACTTCAATTCTTTTCTATATCTCTGTGCACTATGAGATATACTGATGGAGAAACAGCAGAGTCAGAAAAATCAGTGTCCTAGCAAAGATGAAGAGACAAAATTGTCACAGTACAAGAAGAACCCAAATTATCTACACTGAAGTTAAAACGGAAATAGTAACTTCATTTTTTCACTCAGCACACAGATGAATTCCCTCAGCATTACCACAAGAAGTTGCAGAGGCCACAGGCAGGAAGGGAATGCCATGGAGGACAGAATAAATAATTAGTGGTGTGGGATTCACTGGTGACGATGACCACGTGCATCTGTAGAAATCCCTAAAATGCTGACTACTGGGGTGAAGGCACAGCAGGTAAGGAGCAATTTTTCTTTGCCCTGTGTGCTGWAGCATGGCTACACCTGCCAGTAGCAAGGCTGGGGCCTCTCAGAGCAGCTTTGGCAGAAGCTCTGGCAATGGTGGCAGGGCAGTAGGAGGGAATGGCAGCTACAGCAATCTCAAGTTGGAGATTCCACAAAGCTGTGGAAATACACCTCTTCATAGGCATCCACCACTGGGGCCCACATCCAAGAGATGATCCAGTGTTAGGCAATCCTACAGTCTGACACCAGTTGCGATTCCTAAAATCTACTTTTCTTTTACATTGATCTTCATTATAAAATCCTTTGAGCAAATTTGCTGTCTTTCACCTTTGCTAAAGGGCTACTACTTTTCTTTCCAAAGCAATTACACTGGAAATATGGTCTATTAGGGGAAAAAAAAAAAAAAAAAAAGAAAAAAGGGGGAGAGGGAGTATCTTTGGTGATACATCCTTGCGAGGCTTTGTTCTGGGTACTTCCTGTAGTGAGAGACTTGTCTTATTGCAAGCAGCAAGGAACAGAGAAATATTTGCTATTTATGTACATATGCACATATGTAACTGTTGTGCAGCCTGACTTCCTGAAGCTATCTGGAAACAACAACTTGTGTCACCGAAGTGTCCCCAGAGAAACAATCCGTTTGCCAACACTGGACTTYATTATAGTGGCGAGCACAAACCACATAGGCAGGAAACCATAAAACCCCTCAAGCTAACTGTAGCCAACGGCCCGGGGGCCTGGCGTGGCAGCGGGAGCCAGAGTCAGGCGCAGGGAGGGATGCAGTCCCAGGCCTGTTGCTCGCCAGTGGATGTAGCCGGATGTTGTCGCCTGTCCCATCACCACGCCTGGCCCTTTTCTCCGCTGATTTTAATCAGTGCCCAGACCCAAGAGGAAGTTAATCACTAACCTCGCGGCCTGGACACAGCAAGGTGCCGCGGCCGGGCGGGGCTGGGCGCACCCCGCCGCTGGGCTGCCCRTCCGCCCCGGGCCGGGCGGGGATGCTCCGGGGGACACGCCAGGCCACCGGCACAGACATGGGATTTGCAAATGACCCCGGACAGGAAAGGCGTTGTATGCAAAGGGGGCTAACCGGGAAAGCTCCCAGGCAGTGAGGGGCGTGGAGCTGCTGATGGGGTTTTTTGCAAGGCAAATACAACCCAGGAATTCACGGGGATAAGGCAGAGCAAACATTAACCTCCTGCGCCGGTGGCTTTGCGAAACAGCCGCTACCGCGGCTCCTTTAGCTTGCTGTTCCTTTTTCATGGAAAAAGAGTTCGTGGCTCAAAGCCAGCTGTAAATTAACAGCTAAGTGAAACCATTATGTCAGTGGGATGCGTTAATCGGTTTACAAAACACTGCTCGAGGTACGATGCATATTCGTAGGCAGGAAGGGAATGCAAGCGGGCACCCGGGACGTCGAAACCCAGCGGGGTCACCGGCCTCGGCCCCGTCTGGCGGCCAGCGGGGAGGAGGGGGCAAGGACCTCCCCCATGAGCCCCCAGCATCCCTACAGCTGACGGCCGGGTTTTTCCTTACGCTTTGCCTTAGGAAATCTTCATTAAAGTGCCTCGGAGAAACTATTTTGGAGGGGGGGTGGGCGGGGCGGCCCCGCTGCCGCTCGCTGGCTCTCACCCGAACCGCCAGGGCAGAAGGCAAAACATGAGGGGAGGGGGAATCTCTTTAAAGGGAAAATAATCTCAACCCGCGGTCCGCCAGGGCGAGCTGCCGGGAGACCGGGACCCCTTGCCCTGGAGCCCCCGCAGCCCCAGAGGTACCGACGCCGCACCCCGGCCGTGCCCCGGTTCCGGTCCCGGTCGCGGGTGGGCGGTTCGGCAGCGCGGCCGCCCCTCCCTCCCCGGCCCCTCCCGTGCCGTCCGGAGAGACAAAACACACCTGCCCCGAGGGGGCTGGGGGCGTAGCAATGATGACAAGGGCAGCCCGGTGTTAGGGTTCAGTTCCAGCTGATTTTATTTCCTTCCCGAAGAGAAAAAAAAAAAAAAAAAAAAAAAAAA
>JACDOX010000146.1:691938-736763 GCA_014549065.1 Cardinalis cardinalis
AAAAAAAGAACAAAAAAAAAAAACAAACAAAAAAGTTAAACCCTTAACGGAACCACCTCATTAGGCAGACGTCCTAGTGCCTGTCATGTTATATTAACATACATAAACACACAATCTTCTTTTTTGCTTATTATAATACAGACTTAAATGTACAAAGATGTTTTCACTTTCTTCATCTTAAACACAACAGCTATAAACCTGAATACATATGCTATCATCATGCCATAAGAGACTAAAACAATTATATTTAGCGACAAATAGAAAGGATTAAATAGTCAAATACAAGAATGAAAAACGCAGTACATAGTGTCGCGAACTCAAACCGGCATTTCGATAGATCCAGTGGTTTAAACGGCACGTTTTTGCTTAGAAAAAAAGTGCAAAAGATGTGGTTTACAAGTTAAAGGTACAGGATCCCTTCTGTGTAAATGCACCAGTTGCTTCATTCATCCGGGGCCAGGTGGCTCCCCAAAACGGTAGCATCCAGTGTCAATCCCTTCCCCCGGGCCCCCGGCCGCCCCCTCCGCGCAGAGGCGGGGGGCTGCGGAGCGGGCAGCGGCRGGGGCGGTGAGGGATGCTGTCACTTTAAGATGCCTGCAGATTGGAGTGTAAACATGGACAAAATAGGGGCTGATTCGTGGGTGTGTGAGAGTGTGAGTGAGCGTGAGCGCGCACACGCGTGTGAGATACTAACCAGCGGCCCTGTTGTTAAAATCAGGAAATCCAAACAGCGATTTACACCGATTTACACCCCCTTTATATATTTTTTACAAAAATACACTGAGAAAATAATCAAACGTTTTCATCTCTCTTCTCTTTTTGTTTTTAAAAGTGTCAAAAGTCTACATTTAAATATAAAAAATTAAAAGTTAAAACTCTAGCCCTTCAGTGAAGGAGACATAAAAATGGTGCGGGTAACAACGAGAACTACCAAAAAAGGACAAAGAAATACAAAGTCAAAAATGTTTGGCCAGTATAAATACGTCCACTTATAAAATGGCATCCGATTACATTTACAAAAAAAAAAAAAAACAATACGAGGATGGAGCATCGGTGAGAAAAAACAGTCTTTTCATTTACAGCTATAAGGAACAAACACATACATACTCTGAGAAAAAATTTGGTCCTGAATTTTCATTTTTTTAAAGTCCAGCACAGATTTGAGTTGCGTTTGAATCCTTTAAAGAGTTAAGAATGAAAAAAAGCTGGTGATATTTTTGTAGGAATCAAACATAGCGCCATCTATCTGCTTTTATATTATCCTAACACTAGTTTTGTTTTTTTCAAACTGTTCAACAGTCTTACAGAAATCTTGAAAAGATAGACAGTATAACATGCTATATTAAACCCCACCAGTGAAATAATCCAACACCATCACGATTCTGAGTAAGAAGAAAAAAACTACTTTTTTTTTGTATTTTCGGGTTTGTTTTTTTTTTCTTTTTTTTTTGCAAAAGCCATCGCCCTCAGTTTCCCCTGTACCACATCATGACAGAAACTGTTCCCACTCGGTCTCTGTTTCAAAAGAAGTTTTCAGTGTTCTTGAAGTTTCAGCCTTATTTTTCTCTCTACATATTACATGAGGTGACTGAGAAAAGCGCTGCCACCACCTTATCTGTACGTGCAAATCCATTTCAGTTTATTATTATTTACCCCCACCGTATTTCCAAGACAGCTCTCAAGTGTAAGTCTGGCTCTTCTCCGCTTAACTAGGATCTCAGTCCAGCTCCATCCACCTCCTCCTCCTCCTTCTCCTCCCAGCATTGTTGCCTCTTCTCACCGCAGAAGAAACCAGGACAGGATTTCTCCCCACAAATGTGAACCTTGCAAAGGATTTGGGTGGATTTTCTGTTCTTTTTTTTTTTTTTTTCCCCAGCAGTTTTGATCGCTCTTTCATTGGAAAGGGCGAATGCTCAAGACATCCAGTGTGCGCTCAGCACAACGTATCGCTCCCCCTCCTCTTTATTCGTATAAAATGGGCAATAACAAAGAACCCAGAGGTGTGTGTGGTTTCCCCTCCCTCCCCCTTTCTCTGTCTCTTTTCAGGAAATAAAAAAAGGGAAAAGGACAGCGTGTCGCTCCCGCCAGTCTCTCAAAAAGCACCGTCAGGCTCCTCTCTCGGAGGGGGTGTGTGCGGGTCCGTCTGCAGCCGGAGGAAGGGGACTGCTGGCCTTTCCGCAAGGAGAGGGCGATCCCGCTCCTTCTCCAAGCTCAAGAAGCAGTCTTTCAACAGCCCCTTCCCAGAAACTAACAAAACACTTCCTCCCCTCTAAAAAAAAAAAAAAAACCCAAAACACAAACACCAAACAAAACAGAAAAAGACACAAAAGCGCCCGGCGGGGTGGGCGAGTCCTGCCGACAGCCACGAGCGCCGGTGCCTCCTCCAGCAGGGCCCGGCTCTCGCCTCAGTAAGTGAAGACCAGGTTGGAAATGCTGGACTCCAGCCAGTCCCCCGAGATCATCTCACTTACCTCCGGCGTGCAATAGTCCGGGAACTCAAAGTGCGAGCCCGAGCCAGGCTCGAAGTTAAAATCCAGGTCCCGGTCGAGCACCGAGGAGCTGAAGCTGCCCAGGGACATGCTCTCAAAGCCGGGGCTGGGGTTCAGGTCCAAGAGGTCGTCCTCAAACTCGTCGTCCGACGAAGAGGAGCCGGAGGAGGAAGAGGAGGAGGAGTGGGAGGACGCGGAGGAGGAATGCGCCGTCGAGGGGGCTGGGGAGGAGGCGCGCAAGCTGGTGTAGCTGCGGTGATCCGAGGGCGAGCCGGAGCCGGAGGGCGACGGGCAGGCGACGCCGCCGCAGTCCCCGTCGGGCCGGCCCGCGCCGCCGCCCCCCTCCTCGTAAAGGCTCAAGGGGTCGCCGGCCTCCGCCGAGCTGCTCAGCGTGGGGCTGCCGGGCACGGCGCCGCCGGGGGAGGCGGAGGCAGCCGCCGCCTGCCCGCTCCCGAAGATGTAGACCCGCTTCAGCTTCTTCTCGGCGAGCGGCTTCCCGGGTCCCGAGGGCGCGCCCGCCGCCCCCCGGGGCTTGTAGAGCGCCTGGTGCTCGGGCGGCAGCAGCGCGGCCGAGGGCTCCCCGGGGAACGGGGCGGCCTTGCCCCCCGCCGCCTTGCCATGGGGCTTGCCGCCCGCGCCCGCGCCGCCGCCGCCCGCGGGGGAGGGCTTGGAGCCGCCGCCGCCGCCCTTCTTCGGGGCGGGCTTGGCGGGGGCCGCGGGGCCGCCGGAGCCGCCGCCCGCGCTGCCCCCGCCGGCGCCGCCCCCGCCGCCCTTGTCCGCCTTGTCGCCGGGCTTGGCGGAGCTGTTGCCCGACTTCACCTTCTTCCTGGGCCGGTACTTGTAGTCAGGATAGTCCGCCATGTGCTTGAGGCGCAGCCGCTCCGCCTCCCGGATGAAGGGGATCTTGTCGCTGTCCTTGAGCAGCTTCCAGCGCTTGCCCAGGCGCTTAGAGATCTCGGCGTTGTGCATGTCGGGGGACTGCTCCATGATCTTTCGCCGCTCGATCTGTGACCATACCATGAAGGCGTTCATGGGCCGCTTTATGTGCCCGCTGGGTGTCTTGCACCAGCTCGGGTCATCCGCCTTACCCCCCGTGGAGGCGGTGGAACCCGGCGTGGGGGAGGAGGCGATGCCCAGCTCGATGCCGGCCCCGGAATCGGAGGTCTCGGCGGCCAGCAGCGCCTCCGTGTTCTCCGCCGTGTTGGTCTGCTGCACCATCGCGGCGGCGGCGGCGGGGGGCTCGCCGGGGCTCAGCGCCGCTCCGGAGCTCAGCGCCGCTCCGGCGCGGGGCAGGGCGCGCAACTTCTCACAGCGGCACCGGGACGGCGCAGCCCCCCGCGGCCGCGCCCCCGCTCCTCGCACCACTTGTACTTCCACACCGGCGCCTCGTCCCCGGCGGCGCGGTCCTCTCCCCCTCGAGGCGGCGGCGGCGGCAGCAGCAGGAGCGCGGGGCCGCCCGCGGTCAGACAAGAGTTTCTGCAAAAGCAGCGCCCCAAGCCGCCCGTCCAAGTTTGCTTTTTTTTTTCTTGGGGTGTTGGGCTTTTTTGGTTTGGTTTTTTTTTGGAGGGGGGTGTCGGTCTGCTTTTTTTCCTCACCACATCGGGTTTCCCCCCTCCCCGAAGCAGCTGGTCCAGTTCACAAGCGCGTTCCGCCTGCCCGCGGCGTTTCAGGAGAGCGGCACTCCTGCCGCCGAAAGTCTCTTAGCGCTGGGCACGGCCAGCGTGCACCGCCGCGGGGGAGGGGGGAGGCGGCGCGCCCCCGAAGTCCCGAAAATCCCGGCTCCAGGACCCGTGGTGGCGGCGGGGTCGGTAGCCAGGAGTTTGTGCAGGTTGGATTTGGCAGTTGCGAGGTACCGAGCGACAAGGAAACCCCTCGAGATAAGGCAAAAAAAAGAAGAAAAAAAAAAGAGAAAAAGAAATAAGGCAAAAATAAAAATAATTGAAAAAATCGCCGTAAAAAAAGAAAAATAAAAAAGCGCTCGTGCATGAACGAGTGTGTAAGTCCCCGGCAGGAAGAGCGGCGAGCCGGGCGCCCAGCTCCGTTCTCCTCCTTCGTCCTCTGCCGACGGCGCTGCTACTGCTCCGCGCGCGCGGAGCCCCGCGGAGCCGCCGCCGCCGCCCCCCGCGCTCGCCCGCCGGGCGCTGCCCCGCGCCCCCCGCACGCCGCGCTCCGCCGGCCGCAGCTGAGAGCGGACCCCGCGCCCGCCCCGCGCCGCTTTATCCTTTCGCAGCCCGCCCCGCGGCCAATCGCGCGCTGTATCCAACGCCCTCCGCGTGCCAAGCCCCGCCCGCCGCCCCGGGATTGGCGGCCGGCGCGGAGCGGTAATAATGGCCGCGTGCAATGGGAAGCGCCCGTGCTGACCTCATTCCCGGCGGCGGGGCGAACTTTTAAAAAGGGGCAGGAGGGCAGCTCCGCGCGCCGCCCCGCGCCTCGCCGCGCACGTGCCCGCGACCCCCCGGCCCCCCGGCCGCGCTCCTCCCTCCCCTCCTCCCTGCTGGGGGGAGAAAAAAATCAGGAAATCGGCATAATACAAATAATTAAAAAAAAAAAAAAGAAGAGGGAAAGAAAGGGAGAGCGGGGAATGTAGGCGTCCCGCCCCCGCTCGCCGCGGCTGCGGGGCGGCGAGCGGGGACACCTGCCCGCACAAAGGGCCGGGAGGCTGCTCCTGCCGCCCCGCAGCCGCCGCACGCCCCGCGGCCAGCGCTGCCCGGGGACTGCCGCAGGGCGCCCCGCGCCCGTCCCCACGCCCACACGCGGAGTGTCACGGAGGGGTCGCCAGCCCTGGAGAAGCGCCCGCCAGGCGCGGCCGTCACGCCCCCTCCGCCACGGAGCTGGAGCGGAGCGCGCAGGGGGTGGGACGGGACCGGCGGCGGGCACCGGGCACGGCGCTGAGTAACCGCTGCCGCCCGTCCCAAATTCCCCGGCGCGCAGCGAGGAAGAGGTGCTGCCCTTGTCGCGTTTTTACCCTCCGACCCCTCTCCTGCGTTTCACTGCGTGCCGCGGTCCCACCGAGACGCCCGATCCCGGGGAGAGGATGCGACTGGGGGTCCCGGCCCGGCCCCTCCGGGTCCCCAGAGAGCGGGAGGGGCCGCGGAAGGAAGAAGCGGCGCGCAGCCGGCAGGCAGGTGCCGGCCCTGGGGGGGAGGTGCTGCCGTGCCTCTGCCAGTCTGCCCCGCCGAGCAGGGCCCCCTGCTCTCCGGGGTTCTTCCCTGGCTGTTAGGTGCTTTTCGGGTATTGCTGTTTGGTCCCAGGTGCCCCTCCCTCTGTCCTGTCGCGATCAGTAATGAAGAAAAGCAGGGCAGCGAGGTCAGGCGCTGTGCAGCACCCCTGCAGGCCTCGTGGCATCAGCTCCCCCTCCAATATTCAGGTAAACGGGGCAGTAAGACCAAAAAAACAATGTCAGTGTTGCTTCCCAAAGATTCCTCACATCACTCATCAGGCCAGAGACCAGAAAAGCTATTAGGCAAAACAGCTGTGAAAATTTTTGTTCTACACAACACCAGTTAAAAACACCTTTTAAATCAGAAGCAAAATAATGGTTGGATACAGCAAAAATATCTAAGATAGAGGTCTAAAAATAAATTGCATATGTTTGCAAGAAAATTTATGGTAGGATCCTTTAGCAGAGTTTCTAGCTGGATTGAGAACAGGCTTTGGATATTAAGATCTCACACTGGACTCAAAGAACACGGCTGTGAAATGCTGAGGAAAATCCTGAATTCTCAGTACCTCCCTGGGTAGGCCACCTACATTACTGATACTGTTTACAAAGATACAAATTAAATTATAGCTTTGCTTGCAAAAATAATACATTGGTTCCTCATAGAGCCTCTGGATAAAATACTGCTTTCCTCTAGGTTGACGACATCCAGTGACTTCAGTGGAGTTTCTCACCTTTACACTTTGTAAGTAGTAAATCATGCTGTGTTTTTCCCCTGCAGCCCCAAAGCTAAAATCAAGTCTCTTCTACCCTATACCACCAACATCTACAGAAATGGAGGCTCACCATGGGTTTGGTGTCAGGAATAGGCACTGACTTTTGCTTACACTCTTGGTATTCATGTGCAGCAGTGTGAAAAACTGGGACTGGGAGCAGTCAGTAGTTTCTGGCTGCTCCACCTGTCAGCACAGTATCCAGCAGGATTTCAACCCCCAACTGTTGTATTTTACATATAAATATCAATTTGTTTAAACTACAAAGCAAGTAAAATATTCCCATGTTTCCAGACACAAATTAAAGCAAAACAAACAAACCCCAAACTGATAGGCAAACATAGAAAGAAAAGGCTTAAGAAGCTTTTCACTTGTTTGTGTTAAGTTCTGCAAGGTCTTGACCACCTTAAAATTCATCTCCAGGTGAGGAGTTAAGTGTCTTCCTGATCAAAGCAGCCACATCAATTTAATAATGGTTCAAAAAGTGGGGATAGACAGAAGAGTATTATTTCCTGAAAAAAAAAAACCAAGCTCCACAAAAGTGTAATTTAGGGCTACTTAATAAAGCAAGTGTAAGAACATGATGTGAAACTCTATAAAAAGCATTTTTTAACAATTTCTTAGCTGTTTCCTCAAAGTTAATTGCTTCCATCCCTAATCCTCCAGTGGCGGACTGAAAATACTTTCCAGCTCCCCAAAATTTTTAAGCCTAGGCATAAAGCGCGAGCATTCAGCTTCCGTTTAAAAATGAAGTTTTAGGAGTATTGGCAAGGCTCCTCCGCGTTTTACAACTTAAAAAGCCTTAAAACTCCATTCTGTTTCCTGCAGGTTCCATGAGGCCGGAGATGCGGCACGGGACGCGAGGTGGCAGCGCTGAGCCTCTTCTGCCAGACGTGGGAAAACGCGGAGCTAGCGAACCCGCGATTATTATTTTTTTAATTTTTTTCCCCCCCTGTGGTTTTACGGAGCAGCATAACGCTGCAAGTTTCTGACTGAAATTCGGTGGGTTTGCATCAAAGAGCGGCAGTGCCCACGCAGTCAGCTGTGCGCCGCCGGAACAGCGTGCGAGTGATGCCAAACCCCGATGCGGGGTTTAAGGCAGGGGCGCTGAAAACCCCCTTCTCACACACCGGGACCTGCAGCTCGCCTTGCACACGGAGCAAGAGAGATTGCTCAGGAACAATACTCTGGACAAATCTGCTACAGGACTGGGCACCGCAAGCATTGATTCCAGCATTCCTATCCCTGGAAGTGTTCAAGACGGGGTTGGATGGGGCCCTGAGCAACATGATCTAGTGGGTGGTACCCCTGCCCAAGGCAGGGGGGCTGGAACTAGGTCATCTTTAAGGTCCCCTTCGACCCAAACCGTTCTATGAATCTGTGATTCCGTGATTGATTGCAGGTGCTCTGTGTGAATCAGCACGCAGTCCCCCCCGGCTAAAACGCCTTAAGGACACGTAGATTTAGCACCGCTCTTTCCCCCTCCCCGCTCTCCTGTTTTAAACTGAGGATTTCCTGCGCACAGGCTCCTTTAACTGCAGCCCTTGCCGTTGGTCTTTTCCACACCCCCAGCTCCGTAGGCTGTGGGAAATGCTTTGCTGCCTGCTCCGTCTGAGCTCTCGGGACCAGACCTTCCCTCCCGTGAGCGTGTTCCTGCGTGCCCTGGCCGGCGCGGAGCGCTTCCCTGCCCTGGCGCAGCGCAGGCAGGAGCCCCCGCAGCTGCTGCGGCCGCCCTTTACCCCTGCACCTCCCCGCTCCGCTCGGGTTCATCATCCCGCACGTCAGTTGCGCGCGGTGCCCCCAGCAGTGCCCCCGGCCCGCAGGGATGGCGGAGCGGCGCGGTGTGCCCGCAGGGCGCGGCTCTCCGCGCCCCCCGCCGCCCCCCGAGGTCCCGCGGCGGGGCGGGGCAGGGCCCGGTGGGGACGGCCCCGCGGGACTGAACCCGCGTGGGCTGTGTTCCCCTGCACGGCGAGGGCACAGCAGTGACATCCGAGGGTCGGCCAGCCATCCTAGGGGACACGCTGCGGGAAATAAGTGAATGAATGAATGAATGAAAGGTGGTTCACGACCATCTTGCTTTCCGTGCCACCGTGACAGGCGTCCACAGGGTGGGGAAAGGTGGCATCTTATTTATCTTGAAGAAACCCCTCTATTATTTCTGAGTGTTTTCCTCTCTGTAAGCAAAATTCACCTCTGTAACACATATTTTTCCTGACATTTTGTGCCGCATTTGAAATAGGTGTATTTGGGTTATTTTAACCTTCTTGAACAGCAAATGACAAGGCCAGAGCAGAGGTATGCTGCTGAAGAACACATTCCCCACCACCTTTCTATTGCCTATTTTGATCCAAAGAAAATAAAGTAGACGAAATACTTGCCATTAAGGGGGAAAAAATAAAAAAAAAAGGCATAGCTTTTGAAATAACATGATGATAACAGATATTCATCAAAGATCAAAGAGTGTGCTTAAGGATCAGAGGTGTAAACTGAGACATGAAAGAGGGCCCTCCTTCTTCGTCCTGTTTGCAAGAAGAAAACTCCATTGTACAATTGCATCACTCCGATTCACAGTGTACTTTTATTTAAGGTGATTCATAAACGCTTTGAACTCTCTCCGATAGCTTTGTGGAGAAGAATTTTTATTACTGGGAAGTGTTTTATGGAGGATATTATTTACTTAGGAGTGAAAATCTGTTGCCTAAAGTTGTATGGTATTGTTTCCTTCCAGACTGTATATTCACTTGCATTTTACTTGAGTACAAGCTTGCACATAGACACCCAGTGCTCCTGTTATGGAATGCCAACACATTTCTAGCTCGTTTAATAAAATAAGTAGTTAGGAATCCATTTGCATATACATATTTATATTAATTCAGATATTTATCACTTATATGTAAATGTTTGTTTTGGGAAGGCAGGAACACTTCTCCAGTGATTTTAGTAAGAAAATATGATAATGCTTTCTATCCTTTGTCCACTTTGGTGACCTTTTAAGTTTAAACTTTTTTCCTAAGAGTAACACCAGTTCAAAAAGCTCTGCTAAAAATATTAATAATAAAGAAACTTAGAAAACACATTCTTTGCATTTACTTAAAAGGAGAATTGCACCTCTTATTCAATCCTGTAAGATTTAGTAGACTTTTTTGGTTTTTAACAGCTTCGTATACGAAGAGCTTTTAGTTCATTTTAAAAAACGTTTTGGCGAGCCTTTTCTGCAAAGCGAAAAGCCACAAGGTTGAAGAGGAATTACCGGTCTGCTGCATATGTAGCAGCAGATTGCATATGCATGAGCTGCAGCTGCGTGAAGGCCACCCCGGGAAGGGGAGCCCGAGAGGAGAGCCAGCGGAGGAGAGATGGCGGTGCCTGCAGCCAGGGCTCTGACAGGGCCCATCCTTCCTCCCTGCAGGAGGGTCAGGCAGGCAGGGCCCCACTTCTTTGGACCACTGCACTTTTTGAACATGTTCCTCTCCTCTGCCCCTTAAGTTCCCTCCCAGCCATCTGTGTTCTCCTTCCTGCTTGCCCTCACCTTCCCCTGCCTTCTACAACCTTATCACCACCGCCCGTGTAACGTTCAGCTCATCTTTTCCTGCCATCTCTATGAAAGAGCAAACAGCTGCAAGCAGGCAGCTCAGCAGAAGCCCACAGAGTACCAAGAATGAAGTAATATTTGTGCCCACTTCCACAACATGGTGATGTCACCCGGATTTTAGCATCACTGATAAGAGGGAGCTGCAAAACCACTGTGCATTGAATGAAATGTGGGTTGTTTTTAAAGATCTTCAAGTGGGATGTTGCATGCTATTAAATTTGGTGTATGAATGTCTTCTTGTATTAAGAAAAATGTTGCTTGTCCTCACTCCTCCTGGAAAGGAAGCATAAGGTATTCCCTGTGCACACAGGAAAAAGGTGTTTTGTAAAATGTAGATCTTAGCATTTCTGGCTCAATTTTTGCAAGGTCATTTCTTGAGTGATATATTTAAGATAATTAAACTAAAGGGGTGGGGAAAAGAAAAATATCTTGCATACTGTTTAGTTATGAAAATGGACCTTTCTTTCTTTCTTTTGCAAGCTCTGGGTTATTAACGAGTGATTATCAACAGGGTCCAACTCTAAGTAAAGAAAATTCCTCTGGCAACCTTCAGGCAGTTGGGGTTATCCATGTACAAGGTATTCTGGCAGAGGTAGACAAAGAGTGGTATATCATTTCCAGCCTTAGAGAGTGTTTCGTACTTGTTATAATAAAATTGCCTTTGTACTCAAAAAAATCCATCACCCTCCATTCAACCCCATAGTCTTCAGACATTAATGGATTAATTCCTATCAAACAGTTGTTATTTAACTTTTCTGATTTGATGTTTCTGTTGCACAGATCAAAAAAGCTAGATCAGGTTCGGGTAGAAAGTGGCAAAACACATTTAAATCTAAAATGAATGAGAGAAAAAAGTAATTTTCTCTTTTCCCTTTTGTGAGCTGGACAAATAGAAGTCTGGCTTTCATCCTGGTTCCTTCCATATAATTGTTCTTAATGATGGTGCTGGTGTGACAACTGTTAAGTAGATTTTGTTTTTTACTCTTTTCTGAATAGATTGCTCAAATGATACCACTCTGTACTTGTCAGGGTTTCTTCTATAATCTCTGAGACCTATCTCTCTTAGGCTCTTTGGGCAGAAGAAGTTTATTAGTTTGATGTTAAAAATGAATATTTATTTAGAAATAATATTTTTTTCAAAATAATTTTTTTTTGCTAAGAATCGTACCTTTTTGAACAGAATGTCAGAAGAAGGTGGTAGAATTCTACACTACCCTATGTAATCCTGATCTAGCTGTCACACTCAAGAGGTCTATACAGGAGTTATCTCACTGTGCAGGTATGCTCAACTGAAGCACAATGTCTGAATTTGCGTTGCTCTATAGAGTTTGTATTCAAGTTTGAATTAGTTGCTATGAGAAATAACTTGTCAATATGGAGTCTCGGGAAACTGGAGCATTACACACTACAAGAATCAGGCATTTTCTATGTCTTTTCCTATATTTAAATCACAAGCTCATGTGTTTCCACCAATAACACAAAGTCTGGTGTCTTACCTAAGTATCAGAAATTAATTTTAAAAACCCCTGAACTGTTGGATTTTGCTTTATAAAAATATTGTGTTATTTAAATTGTATAAGAGTATGCCAGTGTTTTTGTGGATTATAAGTGCACAGCTGAAAAACATTACAAATATTGCATTTCTGCTAACTAAAGCTCTTCCACAGAAAGATTACCTGCTAAACTTTTGTTTGTTTTTTGGGACTGCCTTTGAAATTGGAGGTGTAAATTTTGTTGATAAGCTGGAAAATGTCATGGTATTCAAGAAGACTGTGAACATCCAAATAGTCTCTTCTTACTCTCATTTAATTTAATTTTCTTTTTTTAAAAATCCTTATTTTAATGTCTGGCTGATGGGCAGTTCAGGATGGGGGTGACTTCCACAAATCAGTAGTCTGCTCAGAATTATTGGTAAATTACAAAGTAAGATGTGTTATAATGGCCTTACAACCCAAGTATCTCCCAGACAATACAGAAAGTATTTACACCAACATTGCTCAGATTTCATAGAACCTGCCTTCACCAGGAGTCTAGGTCTGCTCCTTCATGCACTCCTCCTGGTCTTTGTGGAGGCTCTGAGGTGGAAGGTGACAGTGCTGGTAAGTGATGCTGCAGCGTCCCCACACAGGGACCATTCCAGGACCATACCAGGAGCTGCCCACGCATGCCCCAGGGCCAGGGCAGAATTTGAGGCACTTACTTTGTTTCAGTTCAGATCTTGCGGTTTTCCTCAGGCGCTCATCCCTGTGACACAAAGCCCCGGAGAAAGCCTCTGCTGGGGTGGCCCTGGTGTTATGTGGAAACAGTGTAGATGTTTCACAGGGTGTGAAAGTAACCAGGATACCAGGCTGCATCTCGTGTATCCTGCAGCTGATGTGTTAAGTAAGGCTTACTGCGTCAAGTAAGGCTCATTTCAGCGGTGTGCAACTGTCAAGGAGCAGCTCTGAGGCACCAACCATGGTGTGTTGCTGAAACGAGCATGTGCATGTGAACAGCCACTGTGCTCAAGACTTCTGTGTATGACCTTGTCCAGGGGGAGAAAAAAATCGCTGGCAGAAAAAAATCCCAATATTTAGACTACAGAGCTAAAAAAGACAGAAGGTATCAAGTTCCTATGGAAAACACACTGGAGACACTCGTTTTTTAGGATAGATATACCCTGCAGTCTGTGGTGTGGTGTAAAAACACCTGAGCTAGCAGTATATGAGCCATCTCAGGCACCAAAACAATACTAGCTTTTTAGGTTCTCGCCCTTGTTTAATGCATCCCATCAGCAGTAGTTCCAGGTGGCTCCAGTTCTCTGAGGTACTTACAGAGCAGCTGGGAATGGGCTGTGGTGCTGCCTGGCTCTTGTCCTGCTGTTCTCCTGTGCACAAGTCTTCTCCCCACTCCATCCTGGGGGGAAGGCTTCACCAAATAAGCACCAGCAGGCTTTTGGCTCCTTTGCATAACTTCACCAGCCCACAGCTTCTCTGTCTTGAACTTTGTTTCACTGTTCTCAGCCTCTAGTACAACTTCTGCACTAATTTGTTACTAATCCCATAAAGGAAATTTAAACAGCAATATCCCAGAGCATAGCTCTTGTTCCATCCAACTTTGCAAAAATTTACCTATGGGTGGTTTATTGATTTCATCTTCAGAATCACACACTGCAAGTAAGAAGAAAAATTGGCCACCTACTGATGAAGATAAAAATCATACATCATTAAAACTTTCTCAAGTAATCTATTTTTGTTTTCCCTTTTTCTTATCCTAGAAATATATTGCCATCTTCACTGCTATAAATGGAAGAAGTTCTGCTATTCTTACATAGATATATGCTGATGTATTTGTAATCTTATATGCTTCATATCTATATTCAGTAACAGAGGTTTGAAAATGCCTGCTGCTGTACATCAGCAGCTTGAAGCTGCTTCTCAGAAAAGCTCAACATGTAATGCCAAAATTACTGCAAACTAGGGGAGCAGAAGTGGTGTCTGACTGCTCTTTGGATTGTTCACAGAGTTCTAAGCAAATCCAGCTGTGAAAGGATATCTGACACTCAACTATCTCACAGCCATGGTAAGACTTCAACTCAAACATTTGATTGCATTTACTTTTTTTTCCCTCTTGCAATTGTTCTTCTTTTGGAACACAGGGCAACAGTACTATATTAAGCAGTGACAGGAGCAGTGGAATCTGTTGTTTAAAGAGGGCTGTAATATTCATGCTGGCTGCTGTGAAATGCCATTACTTAAATGAGGGACTTGTATAGCTGATACTGTCATTTGAAACAAAGACAAATTGTAGCACAGGTACATTTTCAGCAGTATGGTTGAGCAGTTTTTTAAGGTTTAGTTAATAGAGTAGAGGACAGTATCTAGCTGGAGTAAAAAAAATTATTCAGCTGGAGTAAGAAAAGGTTCTGTACTCAGAGCACTCATTAATCATTCCTTATTTATCATTCTGGCTTTGGATTCTTCAAATTGACTTGTGACTGCTAGGTCTGGTTGCACATGTGGCAAATCTACTCATGGCTGGTAATCCTTCAAGACACCTCTCTGGCAGCATCTTCCCATGACAGAGCAGGAAGTCATCCTCTGGTTTGGTCTGTGGTACACCCTGTCACCGTTAGGCTGGACATGATGTACACACGCGTGATCAGGGTCCAAGAAGAAAAAAGTTTTTTATTCTGTGTGTTCTCCAGCTTATATACTCTTAACAAAGTTATTAACTACATCACAATAACTTATTATATTCATTGGTGCAAAGCAATTAACRTCAATATAATTGGCAAAAGTTTTACAGAAATCTAATAAGGCACGTATACACATCTCCTTACGCACATAGTCTAGCTTACAAAATTTTTCATGTATCCTTTCTAATCTGTTTCCATGCTGAAGGCCTTGTCTTCTTCCTTGYTGTGGACACACTTGAAAATCATCAATTGTTATTTCTTCTATTAACTCAGCTTTGCTTGCAGGCCAGCTGTCAAGCCCCTCCATAACACCCCTGTCCTGCCCCCAGGAAGGGTGGCCAGGCCCCCTGAGCCAATGGCACTGCCCTGCTGCAAAGGAGCAGGAGCTGCCTGGGTGTGCCCCAGCCCTGCCTGTGCTCCCTGGGCCCACTCTGGTCTGCTGCCCTCCCTGAGCAGTTGCCCACCCCAGCACTGAAGTGTGGAGGGGGACAGCAGCTCTGGAGGGGATGACTGCTGCTTTCTGGGGGGTGGCAGAACCTTTGGACACCGTGGTCTCTGCAACAGCCCCATGCTGCTCCTCAGAGCCACCCTCTTCTGCTCAGCATTCTGAATGAGTAGGCAAGGCAGCGTCCGAACACCACGCATTCAATGAACTTCCTTTTTCTTGTGTGATTTTTTCTAGCCAGACATTAAGGGATAACCATCATCATCAGCAGCACCATCATCTGTTACTCAGGAGCTGGTTGTGACTCTCTCAAGCTGTTGGAAGGTTAACCTGTAGTTTTATTCAAAACCATAGGATGCCTGGCGAGGCCTCTGCAGTCCTGAAGGCAATTTCACTACAGAGCACTATTTCCTCTCTCCATCCGAAACAAGCACATTTAGATGACTTATTCCATCCACCCTGGTGAGATACAGTCTCATGTATTTGATTTGTTCCTTCTCTCTTTAAAAGCAGGAAAATACCAGGGCAAACTTTGCACAAACTATAGGAAAACAAATCCACTGCATACCAATTTTTCCTTATTATTTACTAAAGGAGAAAAACACCCCACCAGCAACAGTTACTCTGCATTTATCACAGTGACTAGTGGAAAGCATGTGATTCTTATGGTAAGCAGCAATTTACAGATGGCCAGGTGCAAACAACATATCTAATCTTATCATGAATTTGCTTTATTCGCAGCTGCAACAGTTGGTGTCAGTTAATAGGTTACCAACCATGAAGTATATTTATTTGCTTTTATCTTGCTTTGGGGCCACAGAAATGATTTGTAAACTGTCCTAGATCTTGAATTTACATYTAATTTTTGTGCGCGTAGGTTTTTTTGTTATTTAGTTAGTGCTACTCAGGAAGAAAATGACAATGTCTTTCAGAGAACCCCTTTTGTTTTCATTTTATCCATTTCCTTTCCTAGGGATTTAGAAACTCTAAAGTAGTGTGCTTTCTGGGCTTTTAATTTACAGTAAAACAGAGGGTTTTTTTCAAGTCTAATTTTTTCCTTTTTTCAGACTGATCTATCATTGATGAGGACTCATTTTTGCCTGTTTACTTCCATCAAGTCATGGTGAATTCACTACCAGCCTTTCCAAATAATCAAATAATAGCTGAGTTTTAAATACTGGTCATAAAAAAAAAGGTAAGATTTAAATTCTTTTCTTAGTGCCATGGCTCACACTGCAGGCAGCAGGATGTGTAGACATATATACAGCAGTGAACCAATCAAATAAACTATATAACCTAGAAAGCTTTCCATGTTCTGGTACAAAAATAAAGATGTTGTTTGAAATGATTGTATATGGTCCTTACTAATGAGTCATTTCCAGTCTTTGTAGTGTGTGACAGTCTTGGTTGTGTTATTTTGGGGTTTCTGCCTTCACTTACATCAAGACCATTTTGTGTTAGATAAAGAGCAATAAAATAATTCCTTGATACCTATATATGTTTTTCTTAAATTCATCTTCAAATCTTCTTCCCAACAAAAGGAATTTTAATCGTAAAGAGCACAACTGTTAACACATTTCCATGTGAGAAAGTCAGGTGTTGTTAAAAGTAATGAAATTGCACATGTAAATGAGTTTAAAAAAAAAGAAACAAAGAGAAAAGAATTTTGGATTTTGATCCTGAGGGTGGTTTTAAAATGCACAACCAGCAGTGTCTTATCATTGGCATATAGCACTATACATACGCATAGTCATTGGAAACAGTTATATGTGTGAATTTAAGGGACCTGAAGAAATAATGGAGGGAATAATATTCAGATTAGCCCCCTTCTCTGCACACATTATTTTGAGGTGGATTGAAATTCCCTCTCACTTTTTTTTCTGAATTATGTTTTCACCTTTAAATACATTTTTATTGCTCTGATTCTTAATCCTAGCATTTGCACTGCTGTAAAAAAGACTGAAAATAAGATCTTTGCTTAAAAAGCCTATTTTTCATAGAGTCTTAAAAAAACCCCCAGTTTTTCATAGATTGAGCATCTAAGATAAAGGTTTTAAAGCATTCTGTAATTTGAGATAAATAATTGGGTGCATGCGAAGATTTTGCACAAACTGGCCTTCTTTCATCACTGACCTGTCTTTCTAGGCTCTGGTGTTCATCCTCCTTATTGCTCATCACATTACTCTAGATGGGGAGACTTCTCCAGCTAAGGCTAAAATTTCCCCAGATATATCTACATCAGTTACTCTGTCACTGGGATTGGAGATAGAATCACCTAGATTGAAAAAGAGATTGTAAAAATGCGTGAATTTACAGTTAAGCAAATAGGGTCATAATAGCAATTTTTAAGCTTTCAGCTTAAAGGACCTCTAGTTGTTGGAAGGCAGAGTTTTTTTCTCTCAAACCAAAGAGAGTGAGACTGTTTTGGTTGTTTGCCAAGGAAATACTGTGGCTCAGGTGTCATCAAAGGTCTCTAGGTGTCAGGATTCTATATACTTCCTTATTATATTACTATTTTTGACTGCAGCCCTATGTAATCCACTGAAGTAAAAAATAATCCACTGCAGGAAGTTTTAGTCTTAGAAAGTGCATGGTTCATGTAATTTTCTTGAGGAACACAGGTGAGTGCACAGCTGAAAGGGGTGCCATGTTGGAGAGAAGTGCTGCTCCGTGCCTGCCCGAGACAGTCCCAAGTGCAGCAGAAACCACCAGGTGCTGAAGTGCTCATCACCCTCTTTGTGTCTGCCTATTCTTTTACTGATTGAATGTGGGCAACTTCCCAATGTGGGACATAACTTCATAGGACTGCCGAATCTGATGTGTTCTCTGAGGGAGTGTTTTATTTTGTGTTTACCTTTTGTAGTGCAGAGCATGGTCTGACTCCTAATATCATGCAGTCAGTCCTCAAGGCCCATATACCATTGCAGCAGCAGCAACCAGAACTGACCTGGCTCTCCTGTGCCATGAAATTTCGGCTTTTGCCCTTTGGTTGTAGGTACATAGAGTTGTTTTGGCCCTGGGAGTTCATCAGTTCAGAACCTGCATTACTTTACCCTGCCAGGGTCAAGCTTTTCTCCCTGCAGGAAGGTTAGGGAAGGGATGTTACCCTCCCAAGATGACTTCTCAAGTCACTCTGAGGGCTTTCTGCAAGTTTGCCAGTTTAGAACTTGAAATGATATTGGATTCATTTTGCTTTTAAATGACTAAACATATAATTTTTTTAATAATGACACTTCAGTCACCCAAGTACTCATTATTGGCAGTCTACAGGTGGGCACATACAACTCAGAATATGCTACTAAAATTATGTCCTGTCAGATTTCAGAGCAAGAAAACACAACTGACTTTTTTTTACCCTCACTGAATATTATTTTTTTTTATGCCTTCGAAGTACAGAATTTTACATTTTAGAAGTAATCTTCTGTCTCTTGGCTTAGAGGAGAGATTTATGAGAGGGGGTAAGAAATGCATTCTTTCCTTCCTAAATTTATTAAGTTACACCTTGATTTCAAGCCTTAAAAAGACTTGTTACCAGTCTCAGATGCTGCCTCTGCAGCAAGTGGGCATAAATTTAAGCATTAGACTCAGCTAAGGGAAGTGAGTGCTGTTATTTGAATGATGCAGGAACTTCCCTTTCCATTSACAGTAAACCTGCTTGAGAGAGACAGTTTCCCCTGGACTGTGCAGTGCCAATTGTTGCCCACTCTCAGTGGTGTCTAAACTCTAACGAACCTCACAGGTATCCCACAGCAGGGAGCCTTCTGTTTGTGCTCCAGACTCAAGATTTCATATTGTCAGCCAAAGCCCTCTGCTGGATATAAACTCAGGCAGGGAAAGATGGGATCATCCACCGGAGCCAGGAACCGACCTTCAGTTTTGACACAAGTCTAAATGCATGTGACACAGAAGGGACAGATGATACCACTGGTACCTTTGGTGCAGCCAGTAATAATCAAGTTTTAGAACAAAATCAGATCAAGGTGATGACAAGAAATGTCTTTGATCCTCATCAGTCCAGGCAGTGTAATGTACAGATGGTAGATGGAACAAACAAAGTTTAGGCTCTACCAAAGGCATCTTCTGGCTGATTGACTCGAAGGCTGCACTAGATAAAATAAAAAATTCTCTAGGAAAACAAAAAGAAGGATTAAGAGGTCAGTAAAGTATTTGATGCAGTGCTGCAGAGGAAATAATTAATATAACTAGAGAAGATGAGGAAATTTTATTTGTGACATTAGTGAGGCATGGGGGCAGGGAGATCAGCTCTGGGGGCTGCTGAAAAGAGAAGGTTTGAGCTGGAGGGAAGCTCACAGTGAAGTAGACAAGGATTGGTCCTGACACTGTTTTCATTTAGTATTTTCATTAATGATTTGGAAGCACATTAAGGAAATTTGTTCATAACTCAGAGACACTGCTATTAGAGAGCAAGACTGGGATAACTTACAGGAAGAACTGGGTTACCATATGAATGGGACAGGAGAAAAGGGCTACAAAAGTACAAAGTATGAGTCCAAGCTGGTAGAGGTTCCCAGCAATCATTAGTACTGTGGGGTAAGTGTTCAGTGCTTATAAATTATAAAGGCAGATGGAACATTCTGCATGTACAGGTCTGTCACAGCAGGGTTACTATCTGTCAAGGCACAGCAGCCACAGAAAGCCATACATTTAATAATTTCATAAATCATAATGATTCTAAGATCAGTCTTATTTTTTTCAGCAGAGGTTTTTCAAAGCATTAATACCGTTATACACAGCCCTGGTAAGATACCAGTGAGAAACCTGGGACACTAGTCCTTCATTTTTCCAAAAAGATTAGTTCAGATTAGTATAGATTTAGAAAATAGTCACTCTCCAAGGGAGTAGAGATATCTGATGGGTGTATGGAGGCTAAAGAAGATTGGCTTCTTTAATTTGGCAATCTAGAGGCAGAGAGGGGATTGGACTTCTACTTACTTAAACTAAAAAGCAAATAGGGTAAACAGCTCCAGCAGAGTTAAGCTAAGAATGGGGTTATCAGAAGTTTAAATGGCTATAAAACAGCTATGAGCAAGTTGAGAAGTAATTATTAAATACAAAGTTCTGTGCAATGAAATTATGTGGTGAAAGCGGGACTATTTAAAATACAATTTAAAATGTTGGCCCAGAAGTCTGTAGGATATATTAGTAATGCATTTCTTTAATTTTAACCTTAATCTTGCCATTCTGTAAAAATACTTTTTGTATTTACTTAATATATACATTTTTATTAAATAAGAAAATAGGTTTTTTTCTTGACAAGTAGTAAGGCATTCTTCTTGGGATTGCAGCAGCCTTCAATGGCCAAAAAGTGCAAATACATGGAAATGCTGCAGCCTCAGACTATATCATATTTCCTTGGAATGACATGGGCATTGGCCAGCCACATACCCAGAAATGCAAGGTGATGGAGCACCAACAGTCACTCTGGAGATGGAACAAGCAGAGCCTGTGGGCAGCTCCTGATTTTCCAAAACACTGAATACTGGAACTTATACCCCAAACACATGAGCTTTGATATTTCAAACATTAATTATTTTGTCATACTATTTCACAGTGATGCAGTTCTTTGGGCTCTCAGATTTTCAGTCCATGCTTCAACAAAGCAGCTTCTTGAGACAGTGGTGGTGCTACTAATGAGGATATCTTCTTTCTTGGTCACAATATCAAAATGGACTCAACTATAACTTCTCAGTAAATTGCCTGCCTGAACTAGATGTGTGCCACGAAACATTTCAGCCTAAGCAGTTTTAAGTATTGCAACAATAAAATTAAGACAGTATCTCACAGCAGGAATGGAGTTGTTAATTCATAAGGATTGGATTCACCTAATTTTACACTGATTAAGACTAATTTTATTCTATCTTTCAGAAGTGTTGGTATCATCTTTTTAAAATGCATTATGACTAATTTAATGATATGGTAAATATACACAACTTTGTTTATGCTGTTATAGATGCACTCTGTATTTCAAACCTAGAATTTCAGTCTCTAACTCAACACATTCGACTGCTTAAACTTATAACAAAATAAATAAAAACCATATAGCAACTCTCCAGCCCAAAAGCTGCTCACAGACCACAGAACTAAGAAGATCAAACAGGAAAACAAACAAAAAACGTTCACCTGAGTGAACTTTCAGGAAAATGGTTAACAGAGATCCGAGAAACCTCTTTACAGGAAAGTGTTTTTAAGTCATTTTAAACACATACTTAAAATGAAGCTTCTGTTACTTTTGAAGCCATTTTGTTCAGTTTTTAAACTACACCAGAAAGCAATGAAGACATAAATTTGAGGCAAATGTTAATTGCATCTAATAGCTCAACTAGAAGAACTGGTTGAGCTTCATGTGCTGATTTTTCTTTTTAAATCATTAATTACTTTATTGTTTAGCATAACAGCACTTTATAGTTCCAGATAAGATCAGAGATGCACTGCATTTTGTGTTAAGTCAAAGACACACAGAAACATGATTCCCGTCCTCAGACTGCAGAGCAGAGGAAACCCTGCACATCAAATCCTGGCCCTGTTAAGTCAATGGGAAAATATAACCACTATTATTCTTTATCAATTTCAAACCAGAATGGCACATTTTTATTTCCTCTGAAATAGATTTAACTTCTGTTTTATTTTTGATCATGCTATATTTGATTTGCAGACAGAAGGAGGAATGACTAATTTTCAGGGACTATATAAAACTACAGACACATTAAATAGAACAAAACTGAAAATGTAAAGCGAAGAAGCCTGTAAACTGTGAGTGACTGTGAAGCACTCTCACATGGCTGGTGAATGAGCTGTGGATGTAAGTGCGTGGCTGCTAAGTGATGTGTGCTTGCCATGCTCTAATATAATTGCTTTAGAGTTCCTCTGAGTGGGTGAGAGTCCATCAAGCACAGTTTTCTGCTTCCAGTTTTCTGGAAAGAGGAATGTTGGAGGAAAAAAAAGCATGAGAAAGCGGGTAAGTCTAGGGTGGTATTTCCACACACACATCCCTCTAGACCTAGCAATTTGCATGTCCTACATGCGTAGCAGGGAGTTTGCCTGCCTGCATTTGTGTCTTGGTATGAAATGTGGTGTGTAAGTGTGGTTTACCCCTGCTTACAAAAGGAGGAAAGTTCCTGGGTGAAGGATGAAAGAGAGGTCATTTTATGTAGGATCTTTACCTGAACAGGAGCCTCCAGTGTTCCAGGTTCTCAAGCCTGAACTTGTTTGCAGGTGTGCCCATGTGTCTTACCCATGAACTCTGCTTGAGTGTGGGGCCTGTCAAAAATCCACATACATGTATRGAAGACGGTCTTCCAGATGTTCCCTTTGGGTGCAATTGCATGAGAGAAGTGTTTATTCTTTTATACAGGAGCTTATGTACATCATCTTCTCTTAATTTAAAAACTAAAATACAGTGGTTGCCTTCAGCAGCATCAAAACCAGTTTTAATAATCTTACTAATTCTGAGTGATAATACCTTATTGCACAAGCAACTTCACAGCTTTGGAAGAGTGAGCTATGTCGAGTGTAATATAAAAGCAGTGCACAAGTGCAAGTGTTCTTACAGTTCAACAGAAGAACAAGTAACAAATCTGCATGTAAAGTGGTTTTCATTAAGCCGGTGAGCAGACCAGTGACTTGGTTAATTCTAACTAAGTGGCTGCATTGCCACAGCTCCAGAGATCCCAGCAGACCAAACATGAAACCTGCATTACACTGTGATTTATTGCCCTACTTACTTTAGAATGTCAGAAAGACTATCTGCAGGGAAAGCTTGCTAAGGCTCATTAAAAATATGTATTTTAGTTTTAGGAAAGCTAAGCTGACATCCAGGGTATGGGGAGCCCTGTGTCCAGAGAAGAGGACTGTGTAGGAGGCTTTAACAGGTTTGCCTGCAGCCAAGCCAGGTTCTCAGGACATTTTCTCTTGTCCCTTGGGGTTTTTCCTTGGAGGAGATGTGGATTAGCTCCTCACTACCTCACAGCTAGGTGCTTCTTTTAATGCTCTGAAAGGCAGGGTATTTAGAGCTGAACTTTGCACTGCACACCCGTGGGAGAACTTCAAGCTGGGACTTGCCAAATCAACACACCTGGGTGGGTGGGACACAAGACTGAGCTCTTGCCCCTCTAGCAGGGGAGGTCAGACCAAGTCACAGTTGCATCTCAGAACCAGAGAGTCAAATGGCAAGTGGCCATCAGAGTTGTGCTGTGAGAAAGGGAAAAGTAAGAAGCATGCAAGTTAAAACAAGTAGCAATGCAATATCCTTTAAGTGCTTATTTAGTAACTGAATGGCARCAGGAAAAAAAAGTAACTGTGTTAATTGATTATTTAATTACATTATGCCAACCCACATAGTATTCCTACGCAAATTTCTTTTTTAGTTTTACACAAAACCCCAGGTGCTGATATCCTTCTGGCTATTGGATACTATATTAAGCAGTTTTGCATCACACAGGCCCTGACTCAGGACACACAGCAGATGAGGGCTGGTAAGGGAGCAGAGGCCAGAATGGCAGGTCCCCAGTACCTGTTTCATTGAAATAGTGCAGTGTTAGGGCTGACCGTAGAATGGGAACAGAGTGTATGTCTGTAGCTGTACTATCACTTCAGTTTGGATCAAGAGGGGTCTTTTGAAGCACATCTTTCAGCTGTAAAGCACCAAATAAGCCCCACAAGTTCATACAGGGCCAGTCCCAGGTGCTCCGCGTCAAGTGTTGTGCTGTATCACTCAGCTGTTAGTGGCTCCAGCCCTTGCYCACCACTGTCTGTCAGAGACTGCCCCGTATAAACCTTGCAAGATCCATCCTGAGGGATGATAACTTCTCATGGCTTTTTAGCCCAGCTTCTCCATACCATAAGCCTCCTCCAGACTCCTGCTGCTCCACTGATTAGGAACACTCTGCCACCATTTCAGGAGGCTGCTTCCTTAATTTTGAAACCTAGTGCAGAACATGTAGAAAATTAAGCCAATACCTCTATTTCTTCCCATTTTTAAAAGAGTGAAAATAGAAGTCTGGAATGGCTCTAAAGAAAACCACTAGTAACTGCCATGAGTCGGTGACCACCCAGTAGTGGGAAGGGGGGAAGGGTGAGTGTGGGGAGGCTGTTTTAAATCTGGAACTGTTTGCGCTCATTTTAGCACTTCCCTGCATGTTTGTTTCTATTTGTAATTTTTAATTTCAATTTTTATTTTTAGCTGTGTGTATTTTTATAATTTAACATATTGATTTATTTTTTAATTTTGCAAGTAATGGTGGTCATTAAGAATGTATCTATTAAGAGCATGAGAATTTTAAATAAAATCATTACCTATCAAACACAAAAAATACACAACGATGTAAGCACTGACAGCTTGGGGATCTGGATATAGGTGTGAATTTTTTTTTTATTAGAGGATTAGGTTACTGAGAGTTTGCATAAAATTTCAAGTTTCTGGGTGGGCTGTTGCAGATTAATGGCTTAATCTCCAGACTGCTGCATTTGGCCAACACATTCAGTGCACACTCTCAGTTCTGTCCTTTTATAGAGGTCCCCCTATTTATGCCATATTTTTCACTTTTTATTTCTCTCCAGGATTGTTTCCTCATTCATCCCTGGCACTACTGCAGTCTTTCTCAGCAAACAGAACTACCAAGTCAAGCACAAACAAAAGCTGAAAAACCAGAGGCCCCAAATGGATATTCTCATTGATTATTCTGTGATTAATTATCCCAGATTTATCAAATGCCATAAGGCCATAATAAGGCCAAACATGTAATTGTAATCTTCCTCAAGGCACGCAACCACCCCTTTGCACAAGCCTTGGTTTCTATCATGGGAACTTTAAACTGACTTCCAACAGTAATGATAGAAAAAAGAAATAATGTTGATATATTCTGAGCTATATACTCAACATGTCAAGAAGATCATTAGTGACTGACACCAATGATGTGTCACAGACAACAAGATGTCTCTTTTGTGCCTGTCCTTTACTGACATTCCTGTCACATCCTATTCACCAACCTTGTGCAGTGATCCTCTCACACTTTGGATCAAAAAATTTCCATGTCATTGTTAGTGGGGCTTGTGTATCACCATTTTGTTATGTTTTTCACACAATCTTGTTTGTATTTTAATCACTTGAATGAGAAAAGGTTATTCATACCAGAAATTAGCATTTATATATACATATACATATCAATATATACCTGTACTTGTTTGAATATCATCTTTTTAACAGGTTATAAGCCACAAGTCCCAGAGAGGGACCCACAAATTCACTTAATTTCCCTGATTTCACATTTAAGTCTCCACATTAGCTATAAATGTATAAACCCACGTGGAGGTAGTTCCTATTTACTACATAGCTGAGGAGGCACACAGCTCTTTTTTTCCTTCACCATATGGCTGAAGTAAGTCACACACAAGCGATTTGTTCTGATTCAGCTGTTTCAGCAGGAAGGATTTGCAGAAGCAGGATTGGGAAATACACAGGATTCTCTTTCACTTCCGTGACAGGAGTTACATTTTTAATTAGCCCCTGTTAGTCTTCCAAGGGCAGCTTGTGAAAGTTTAATTCTGCGTCTCAAATTTGAGTCCCATTTGATAAGGCAATTTTTAAAGCGTATTTAGGGGCTAGTTCTGAAAGCCTTTTCTGGTTTTCAGAAAAGTCAGTTCCTTAGCAAATTTTGTGGAAGAAAAGTAAGAGTTTTGGAGTTTCTTTTCTCCCAGTAGACTCAACTTACATAAAGCTTATTGAAGATACAGAGACACAGGTGAAATCCTAAGAAAACCAGCTGTTGGGAAAGTCTTATACAGTATGTGCTTATAATTTAAAATGCCTGAAGGCCCCAGGTTTGCACACCGGGAAGTAATGACAAAAAACAAGTCAATGAACAATCGACATGAAAAACCTGTAGGTTAGTGCATTCCCTGTTACTTGCCAACACAATAGTATCAGTAAAATCAAGAAAATCAGATTTACTTAAATCTGACAAGCAAAAAGAAAAAAAGTGAAAAGACCCATTTGAAATAAAKAATATTTGATGAAAAAATAGCATTTAATTGTATGCATTGACTAAAAACTATAAGCAATATAAGAAATACCAAAAGAAATATCCATTCTACCGAATGGATATAGTGTTGCACATGTCTACAAGGGGGAACACAGCGCCCAAAAGACTTCCAAAACATTCTGAACTTGTCATTTATGTAGGATCATATGGGGGATATATTTGGTGATGCCTTAAAAATGAATCTCTAACAGCATTCTGTCAGAAGTGCTATGGTTGAGAGCCTGGGAGAAAGAGTCCCTTAAATGTCATTGGCCCCTCAGCTTTCAGTTTAATATTTAAGCTGTTTCTAATTGTGTTCAGTTGAAACTTGGCATCCAGTTTATGGGCTTGGATGCAATTTCCATTTCAGTGAAAAAGGGGAAAAAAGAGGCAAAACTTAAACCTGTTCTTTTCCTGGAGCGCTTAAGTGGTAAATGAGGTAAAAGTTTCAATCTCTTTTCCCAAATTTGTCCAAGTGTGATTTCTTACCCAAAACATAATGCAATGTCATTCGGTGTACCACAGTACAAACACATGGATACATAGACAAGTACTAATCAAAACACATCTTTGAACCTTCTTCAAGAAAAACAAATTAGGATCTTATTCATGGGGGGAAATGTGTGTCTTAATGACTAGAAAAGGAGCTCTGMACACATGGCAGGAAATTGCATTAGCCTTCATCAACACCAGAAAACTAAAGTGAAAAGTCAGTCTCAGAAACAAACCCTGATGTGGGCTTTAAAAGAGCTTCTGAAGTGTTCTCAGTGGATATGTCCCATCCTGCATTTCACGCATTGCTGACACCCCAGGCACTGCTGGCTTTCCTCACCCTTCCCTCAGCAAAGGCTGCAAAGCATATATCAACCTACAGGGCTTTGGGGGAATAAAATACCTCTACAACAGGTTTACAGAGACAAAAAACATGGTGGAAAATTCAGATTTATGATTGTTACAGCTGTGGCTGGCCCCACAGAGGTGGGGCTGGGGGAGACCAGTGCTCCCTCTCCAAAGGCAGTAATGGCCGGTGGAAACACAAATTCTGCCATCTACAGACCATCCTTTGCTTAGGAAGAGCTGAGGCTTGAAAGGCCCCCTTTGGAGGAACAGCCACCCAGCTTATCTCAAATCCAAAAAGGGGGCTATGCAGGGCTCAGCAGAAAAAGAGCCTTCAGTCAAAGCAATACTAGTCATTCCGCAAATCCTGTAAGGCAGGAAAACTGGCATTCCTGGCTTCCAGGAGTTTGCTTAGACTTCATGCTTCTCTCCTAGGCTTCTGTAGATCCCAGATGAGCAAGTAAAAAGATAGTCTTGAGCATCAAATATATGGGGCTGAGGAGGCAGAGCATATAATCGAGGTCTGGGGGTTGTAAGGTGTGGGGCAGAGCGCAGGCATTTCCCCACTTGATGTCTGTGCTGATTTTGCTGATTGCAGGAATAGTGGCCTTCAGGGCATTTAATAAAAAATTATTAAGGAAGAGACAGGACTGTGGCTACATTACTCACCCATTAACTGTCTGCACATGAGATCAGACATCCCCCCCCCGAAGCAATCCAGCCATGGACTACAGTCATTGCATGGGCGCTCTTCTCTTTGTGTTGTCCAAGAGAATTGCACTTTAAAGATACAGTGGGACTTTTACCAATTTTATKACTTTGTTACAATTTGTTTGGGTTTTGGTGCAAACTGCTGTGTTCTAACAGAATTCTGTATTATGTCCATTTTAAAGCTTATGTAATTTAGAATGAGTATGTAAATCACAGGAAATACCAGCTAGGTGTATAATGGCTGCTCCTTACTTGGCTGTTGCTAAACTCCAGGATAAGACTTTCTGTGCACTTTAAAATGAACTTATAAAGTGTCTCACTGAAATTGCACAGTCTACAGCAGCAGTTGTGAAAGCCAATTTAGCCCTGGCCTGAGCACGTACAACACATCCRCTGAGATGAGTGGAAGATGATCTGTCCTTGGCCAAGGATAACATGCTGTAATATAAATTGTTTCAGTGAGYGACTGACAAGTTGATTTATGGCAATTTCTCACAAACCTGCTGTAGCTTTAGGTATAATTTAAGTAGGCAGACACATGCTGAAGGTTTTCAAGAGCTTACCTGATGCTCCCCATGGGGACTTTCAAAGCCCCTGGTGGTGGGGGGGTATTTGACTCCTGTTGACTCAGAACTCTAGTAAGTTTCCATATTTACCAGCTGGAAGTTTAAATTTCTCCCCTCTGATTTCCAAGAGGCAGGAACAACAAGCTGTTACCAGTGAATTTAGTTGGGGGCTACAGGGAACTGTGAAAATCAGTCTAGGTAGTCAGATACCTCAGTTAGAACTCAGAGACACAGCCTTGCCAACAGGATTTGCCTTTCAGGGGTGTTTACCTGATAATTTTCTGTATCCTGGAGCATGTCCATAGTCATAGAGAGGGGGAAGTTAATAAAAACCTACAATTTCTTGTGGAAATTAACCACAAGGGGAAAAAAAGCAATGTTTTTAAAACAGTTTACAAAACACTGTTATTGATGATAATAGTTTTCATCGTCTTTACATGATCATATGGTGATGGAAGAAATACTGCTCAACAGATGACAAGTTCTGTTTGGCCAAGAAGGAAAGAAGAGAGGGAAAAGAGACCTTTAAAGACCGATATGGTTCCTGTGATAATGCTATATATCACCACAAAATCACTCGYAGGTGTACACAAGTCTTGCCACTCCTTCTTGCCCTGTTTCTCCGAGCAAGGTCATCCTCCTGGTGCTACCTTAGAAACTGGCCTTATTCTATAGAGGACATTGAATGATAACACTGTGAGTCAGCTGACTGCTGTGTCACAGAGCTGCTGCTTTCTACATTATCGCAACTGCCAGAGCTCTTACTGCTGCAGTTTTCTAGTCGCAGTGCGGCAAAGCAGACGCATAGAACCAGGCACAAAGCAGCATAGATTTTTTTTATTCTTATCTTTTTCATATGAGGGGAATATTCCTGGTGTTAGCGTAGGAACAGACACAGCTTGGATGTGTTGGCTTCCGCCTGGCAGCATTTTCAGCTGAGCAGGGATTGCTCGGAGCTCTGTACCCAAATTGCCTCTGAGGACGAACGCCTGATTTCCCACTTTGCGTACTGAGAGGGGTTTTTTTCTTTATGCTACGGTGATGTACCTGCAGCAATAGGACAAAGGAGATGGCACTTGTCACTGTCCGTCCGACTGGGGCCTTTTGCAGGTACTCCACAGCAGAAGCTGTGCCAGCATCCCAGGGTCAGATAGATTGGTAATACAGATTGCCGCAATTTCTTACATCAGTTAGGGCAAAGCTCAAACAAGAAACCAGACTCTCTGACCTAAATCAGCCCCAGTCCTTCTGGATACAGGGCAGCAGTCGACTAGCAATGACACAACCAGCCATCAAGTGGAGAGTCTCTGGGATTGCAATCTGTATCAGTTGGAGTCTGAGAGAATGAAACCCTTTCGGGTATCCAGTCGCTTCTTCTTCTAATACTACAAATACTACAACTGCAACTACTACTGCTGCTGCTTCTGTTTCTCTTGCCTGTAAGAAGCTGTTAATTGCGGTTGGTCTCTGCCTGTACATTTGTGCGGATTAGTCTGTCTATAACGCAGTCCTTATCTGCTCCTGCTGGAAACTGGGGCACGAAGTCAGCCTGCTTTAACAGTCTTTCTGCGTGATGCTATGCAACTAGAATGGGTTACACTGACAACAAAGGAACAAGCACAAAGCACCACTTTCTTTGCTGGACTGTTACAGGAACATAGCTCTTCTTCGATATGACACCCCGTTCTCTTCTATTTGCTGGCTTCTTATTTTTTTTTAAATTTAATTCATCTAATTGAAGAGCCTAACAGACACCATCGTGGATGTGGCTTTTAATGATTTGGAAAAGACAGCCTGTGGAGACTGCGATTCGAGACAGCAACACATTTAGGTTATTGCCAATTTTAAATACTTGGTTTGTGAAGCACAGCCCTAAGGGACGAGCTCAGTAACTGAGGGAGAGATTGTAGATAAAGAAATAAAAATGACAAGCGTAATGGAGGCTCTGCAAAAGAGACTGTCAGAGAATCAGTTCATGGATGGCAATTTCACCAGTCTGAATCTGAATAATTCATAGATTGAAATTACCCTGCTTTCACCTTTCCATTTAAACCGGCATGATCTGAATCTCTAATAAATTTTCAAGATAAAGTAAAATGCCAATTTGAATCTGAAGAGCTTTTAAAACCAGATGCTACACCCTGAATCTTTCGATACCTTTCACAATTATCCTGTGAGAACCGCACTTCATCACGAAGCACCATTACCAGTGAAAATTACTGTGATTACAATAGCAACAATAGAATACCATCAAATGATCTCTAATCTACCTAATTTACCAAGGCTGACTGTGTGCCCATTGTGTTTCACCACGTCTGGCATTGGATCAATATCACAGTGGAACAAAAATGCCTTAGCGTGTGCTTCCTTTTGATACCTTTAACTTTGACAGCACAGGAAAAAAAATCTACCTGCTGTTAAATGTTTTTACAGCCAATCTACATGCCTGCTGTAGGATCTGATTGATTCTTTATGATTTTCTTTAGTTCTTGGGTATCAGATGTCTTTGTGTTACTAATTAGTTTGTAATGTATACTCATGCACAAAGACTGCAGCAAGTGAGTGCCAGCACAGGGACCCTGCACTGCTGCTGCAGTTGTAGCACTCTCACTGGGGAAGCCAAAAAGAGTTCTGTGCCTTATGTGAACAATTGCTCCTGTCTGAGTTAGAAATGCTTTGTAGCATCACTGGTCTTGGTCGTGCTATGTGAAAAATGTATGCAAAAGCCATGGTCAAGAGAAATGATTGCGTGTAATACTAACAAGATTTTCCCCCCATTCAGCAATTACCATGTGGTTGTGAGAGACAGGCTGTGACTCCTTCTGCGTGTGTGTGTGTGTAGGTATGCATGCACATACAGAAATGTAAAGCTACTGTGCTCTGTGAATGAATATGTGCTGATCTCTGAAAGTAACAACTTTCTCTGACAAGCCAGGCGCTGTGTTTTGCTGCAATCTGCTCACTTGTAACAAATCCCTCTTTTGAAGGTGTAAATTTCCTATAGGATGATGCGTGACTTCTGGAACAGTGAGTACCGTTTATGCAATATGTTGGTGGCTACAGCTACGCTTCAGAATAGTATTTTAAGCATAGTTTGAGTCCTTGTAGCATAAGTAGAATGTGAAGAAGTGAGAAACATACAGAAGGCTAGAAGCAGGCATGGAGGTGACTGTATCTGCTGTTTGTATGTGTGTGAGTTGTACACTTCAGGCTTGTTTTTCATTTTATAATCAGATTTACTCTGCCTTCAGGGAATATTTTCTAAGGAAGGAAGGTAAGCAGTATTTCTTCTTATTTCTATGGCGGTGGTGTATTTCTGTTAAGGGAAATACATGTTTACAGCACATAGTTATATAATACAGCATGATCTCATGACATCTAATTAAATGTTTCAATATTTGTTCATGTTAAAACTGAGCAAGAAAGCATATTTAAAATATGGATTTTTATTGAAAATACACTTCTAGAAATGCTATACAAAAACAATTTACAGATTTAGTTTGCATTCATCTTTTGTTTTGCTCTTTATTGTTGTTAAATAAGTGCCTATTCTACCTAAATACTAATAGTCTTGAAACCTTCAGTTTTTATATATTTTGTCTTTTCAAAACACATTTTACTGTAGTTCTAAATTTTCAGTATATTAGTGGAGACTCTTCTCTAGAGGTAGAAAGGGCAAAAGGTTTTACAGCTTGAGCTGTTATAACAAAGGATCTTGAAAGGGCACAAAATATGATTATACAAAAGTCTGAAATTTTAAATGATTCAGTAATGTGATTTAGCAAAATGCTGTTCTTAGACAACACACTCTCAAGATACTACACTATCTGGAAATAATTCGCCCATTCAGTGCTATAYTTATGTTCATATTCTTCATTTTCACATAGTATTTGAAACTTAACAAAGAAAAAGCTGAGAGTAAATACTGAAACTTTGGTAAAAGTGTAACACCTACATTATGTTACTGTGGTAATAAAATCAAGACATTTAGACTTTGCTGAAGAGAACTAGTCATTGTGGTTTAACTATTTTATGAAGAGCATTTTATGATTTTATGTACAGAAATATAACATATACTGATATAAGTACTATACTGCAAGGACCATGCAAACAGATACGTGAATATTTTGCAAAATACCGTACAAGTACCTGGCAGCACTTATGGTATTATTACTGCCACACTCCTCCAGTATCATATACTGCATTGAAATCATGGCTAACCAACTGGATTCCACGGGGTATTTACAACCCTAATTTTTTATCAGTCTTATCTGCTGCAACAGCCTGTAGAGAGCAGCTGGCCACAGGGTGCAAGGTGTCCTCACTAACAAGTGCAGAGCAGAGCTAAGGGAGAGCTCACAAGCTATTGGTGCCTTCACATAAGGGCCCAAAACAAATCCTTCTATGGAACTGTGCCGGAGTCCTCTTACTTTGTCTTTCTGTTATTGAGCTTTAAGCATGCCACTGGCTTTCTCCCACTGCTCCACACTGGCCTCACATTCCAAAACATGCTATGCTGGTCAGGCCTAATGCTGTTTGCTAGTGTGAGCTCCTGCAGGGTTTGCCAGACATTGTTAGGACAGCACACCCAGGAATTGAGAGTATTCATGAGACTCTGCTAAAAGTACTCTGGAAAAGTTTGGAAACCTTGGGAAGTGAACTCCGCCATTTGGGGTGATGTGTGTTTCAAAGGTAGCAAGATTGCCATCTGTCAGCAGGATACACTGCACATGCAAATGGGAAAAAAAGCCTTCAAACTTTTCCAGATGCAGGATTGTGAAGAGAATATTAGCAATATTACTTAATAGAAAGTATTAAAATGTAGTCAAGTTATATCATTAATTTATTTGCTGTATTTTTTATGAGATAGCTATAGCTGAAGTTTAGTATTTATAGTTGTATGTGTCAAAATAAATGGCAGATTGCAACATGAAACTTCTAACATAACGCCACTAATTTCAGCAATAGGGATTCAACAGTTAATATATATCATATCAAAAGATGTCTTAGTCCGGTTTTATGCCTGTTTTTCACTGTTTTACACTTGTCTGTTAATCAATCTGCAATGGCAAAACCCTTTTTTACATGAGTTCCCAACTAAACACAGATATCCATTTCATACCCAAAATTACTCCCATGTATTTGGTGGACCCTTATCTGCAGCTAGGCAGCAACCATGATGCAACCACATACATGAAAAACATATTGGAGCCCATTCTATTACCACAGAATTTAGTAACAAGGCTCCCTGTGCCATCAACATAAAAGATAGATTCATTAATTTTCTTCCATTACATCCTTTTTGTGAAAGTTGCTGCTATTTTGTTGATTACAACAGTTGTGTGTAGTTGACACAATGCTGAACAGAAGATCCTTGCTGTCCACCAGGACACAAGACCTGAGCCAAACATACACTGAAATCAACATTTCAGGATAGGTTTATTTGGCAATTGAAGAGACCTTCTCATCTATAGTTGATAATATTTGAGCTCACTTGCTTGTCAATTCTGCATTATATTATCTGCTATAAAAAACACAGGTTCTGCTCTGTAATGGTTGTATCTATTTGGACAAGAGCCCTGAGGATAGAGGGTCTGTTGTGGGTTTCATTGCAGTTTTTTTTCACTGTACTGTGGCTTTGAATTAATTGCAACTACCTATGGAAATATGATCCCTTAAGAATGTAGAGAAATACATTATTAATGATTATGTATGAAGAATTGCTAGATTCCCCTGCAATCTGGCTGCTATGAATTTCACACCATCATCCCCAAAGAAAAACATTAGGGAGAAAGTAAGACCAATGTAACTTGAAATTAAAACAGCAGCATTTCCAAGCCAATCATTTTTGACACAGGAAATTCAGAGTTAAACAGAAGAAAATCCAAGTGGTTCACTGACACTATTAAAATACCTGAGCAGCTCCCTTCCTCTTTGATGTCATAACTCCAGGATGTGATAGAGGTAAATAATTTTGCCATGTCAGTTTATACTATACAGATAGGATCAAAACCCTTTTTTTGGCTTTAAAAGTATTTGCACTGCATTTCACAACATTGGTTCAGTTTTTTTATGGACTACAAATGTACACCTGCTCTGTGTTTTTAGCTGGGTAACATAACCAGAAGTTAACCAGAAGTTCTGAAGATCAAATTATTTCTGACTGACCAAAAGAGGGAAATGAAAACTTACATGGGAATTGCAGAACAGGCAATGGGTTTCCCAGGTCTCATGCCAACAGAGATGCTTGCTGGGGGTTTTCCAGGTCAGGTTAAACTTCTTATTGTGTTAGAACTTGTTCTTAAAAACCCCCTTAGTTAAAAATGAGCGGGAATTCAAAACATGGCCAAAGTTTTGCCCAAAACCATAAGGGATTTTTTTCTTTTCTAACTATATTTGACATTATTTATGCCACAGGCCTTGCCTCAAAGTTTACCAAGAAACTCTGTTCAAAATAATATTTGCAACGCTATTTTTCATTTGTAGATGGTCATGCATAGTGAAGCACACGCAACAAATTAGCAGTTGTGTGCTAAACTGGGAAATGTTGTTGAAATAGAAAAAAAATAAATTGATAGATTATGGTGTTGCCACTGTACTGTTCACTTATACTCAGTACTTCACAGAGATAGTGCAGAAATAAATGTACAGCTAAATTATACGCAGTTACACTCAGTGAAATGCTCAGTAGAAAAGCCTTATGTTGGACTCACCTGTTTCTGTTTCTTCTGCCTATGTTCATTCAAAACTCACCTCCAGTGGCACAGCAGKCACAACAACTGGCTTCCCCTTGAACCTGCAGGTAAGAAGTTTCACTGAGGTAGCCAAAGGATGAGATCCCTCAYCTTGTGCTCCTAAAGGCAATGTTCTGGTTGGTGGGGCCAGGAGAGAGGCAGGTGTGCAGAGGGGCATGGACATGACACACTTCTGACTCTTCTACAAAGCAAAAGTGGGAAAACATAATTATTAAGTAATTAAAGAGGAATAGGAACATCATGAATTTTCAAAGGCAGCTCTTCTGCAAACTTGTCAAATTTATACCTAGCACARCTATCATGTGTGAAGCTCCAAGTCACGGAGAAAATTTAAATTGTCAATCAAGATTGAAAAAGGGTCCATAACCCAAGAGACTATACTAATGTTTACTCATACATAGTGTGCATTACTTTTAATTTGCATGTAAATGCAGCTGCCTATGCTACTGCACCCATAATGTCTGTAAAGTGACTGTATATTTCAGATTTGGCTTAAGCAGCTGCATCCCATTTAAATGGCCTTTTTGGTAATGGAATTTTTACTTTTCCTTGGAGTGACATAGCATGCCCTTGCCATGCATGCAAGTAAGCATGAATTGTTGCAACTCCTTTTGTCAAAAGGTATGGTTTTTCCTCAAAGCTTGTCCATACTAAACTTAGCACTTTTCCATAAGGAAAGGTGKTAAGTTTAGTACAGACATGCCTGTCTTTGCAAGCTGATGGGCTTGATATTGTTATGAATTGCTTGCAGTTTGTATTTTTTGTATTCTGTGTTTGTTTTCTTATATTTAGAAGTTGGAGTGCATCCTTTCCTCTGCCACAGAACTTAATGCTAGGTAATTACTTTAAAAAAATTTAGGACGTGTGCTTCATCTTCTGAATGCCTCAGAGTGTGTGTGACTTCCTGAGCTTTCAGAACAGAATCTGGAGTATGTGCAGGATGGATTTCATTGGGGAAAAAAAACAAAAAAAAGAAAGTAATTTTCTGGTGCTTCTGACTGTTTGCCTCAATTTAGACAATATTTGTAGCCATAATCTTTGAGTCTTCATTTCACTTTTGTAAATAAGTACCTCTAAAAACAATTCTTTCACCTTACAGGGCACTTCATGAAAATAATTTCTTTAACAAATATGAGTCACATAATGAATCAGTAACAGTTGGGGGAAATCCTGATGGAAAGTAGTGCTCTCATCATTAGTGCTGTGTGTGGTAAATTAGGAGCAGGCCCTTCAGGAAATGAGGACAAAAAGGCGGAATTGCTGCTCATTAAGAATTTGTCTTGAGCACAGAGTTCATGCTCTTTAAGAACAATAAGAACATCCGAAGTTTGTGTTTGAGATAGATATTTATATATTTACACACACGTGCATACATAACTTGGGGGAATTTGATCAATAGCTAATAGACAAAAGTTATAAAATTGGCTACTACTCCAAATAAATTTAAGTTTCAGTGGTACTTTGGGAATGTTTGGGGCTAAAAATAAAATAAAGTTTTCAAGGTGTATCATAAATGTGTGAAAATTACTGAATACCTAACCATATTTTTTTGTTTATTTATATAGCATTAAAATGCTGTCTTAATGCAGTACTGAAAGAATCCCAACCTCCCTTTTGTTTCAAATTTGGAGAAGTCCTTTCATCTTCCACTACAGCAGTAGTCTAGGAACTCTAGGCAGGTACTTATTTCTACCCAGATATTTTATATTATTTGTGGATAAGTAGTCTACTTTCTTCCACAATTTCTGTGTATTCATAACAGCACAGTGGGAAATATTTGCATTACTATATATTTATTCACAATACCTGTCAAGAAAAACCAGTCTTATTGTGCARGGCACTGTATTAAGGGAAAACAAAAGGTCCATACTTTGGAGTAGATTTTTATATGAAGGAAGAATAATCACTAAATATTTGAGAAGACAATATGCCATTTTCAGATAAAGAAGATAATTTTTAGAAAACATTTAACAAAGCTATAAGTTATAGCTGAAAGATTCATATTATAAGAGTAACCCAGGTTTTGAGCAGCCTTATTGCAAACCTGTTACCTTTTTTCATCAAAAATGAAATGCCCCCACAGTGATGAATTGATGATTGCATTTAAAAGAAAGTGTGACTCCCACTCCCTCCAAAGAATAACTGCTTTCAGACCTGATTAGATGCTAGAAATAACAATAATAATACCCTTAACCAGTCATTCTTACAGCATTCATAAACTTACATGTAGCAAAAAATATTTTAATATGAATGGAAGTCTTGAAAAGCTTTTCTTCTGCCAGCACCAGTTTTGTAAACTTCGTGTGTCTTCTGCAGAGTTTTAAGAACTTATCAGGCCTGGACAAACACTTCTAGACATGAGGTAGCCAATATTCTATATATTTACCAGTGCTCAGTTACATATGATGTAATATCTTTTCATGCTCATGTAGTTACCTGCCATGGTAACAGGGAAGTTTCTGAATTTTCATTTAAACAATTCACAGTAAATTGCTGATTTTCCCTACCCACAGATGGAACACTGAATTTTAAGAGACAGATTTGAAATAAGAAAATCTAGAAAATAAACTAATGTGTCCTGGAATATCAGAAGTAGGAAAACTTCTTGGTTTTAGACAGACAAGCAATTTACACCAATATTTGTGAATATTCCCATTATGTGGATTTGGTTTTTAAATTATTGTAACTATAAAGTTTAGCTGGGTTTTCAGTTTGAAAAAAGTGGTCGTTAACCTGCATCAGGGCTGTGAGTTTAGTTGAATTCCTTCAGAATCCAGGTTTAGTCAATCTTGCTGTATCTGCATGAGAAAATGATTTAAATGAGTGAGGTGAAATTATATGAAGGAACAAGGTGGCTTTTGCACAATCAGGAATGCAATGTTCATTGATGATGGATAAGTATCTAGTTATTTTAGAAGTGCCTGTTACCAAGTTTCTTAAGAGTATATTTACTCTTCTCTCCCTCCTTTTAAGATTTACTGTCACTTTCAAAGTACTTATATTTAATATTCTTCCTTACTCCAAAACTGGTTTATTCAGTTTTCTGATAATTAATAKACACCACCAAGGGTATTGAAAGTATGTTTAATATCATCCCAAATATTAAATTTTCCTGCTGGATTAGAACATTGTCTGTTGAGAAAACTTACCTCAAAAGTCAGCACATCCAAATGCCAGACAGAAATTCAAACTAGTCCAAAACAAAGATAAGTCAGAAACCATGGATTACTGCCTCTATTTTACCATATTTCCAATGCTGATGACCATGAGAGCCTTTCTAGTAATTTCATTCTTTGAAGCTCRGTTTGCTTGTTAAATCATGAATCCTTTCAGAGCTGGAAAACTACTTAAAACAGAATTTGTGGTCTTGTCTGTACCATTGCATCACAGCAGAGACATGAGTCTTAAGTAAAACCTGGAGATCATAAATTGAGGTAGAATGTAACTTATAAACAGAGACTGCCAGCAGTGGGGTGTGGGRTGCAGGATTGAGACATGAGTCAGAAGGGACAGAACTAAAATCTGGTCCTCTTAATTGCATTTTAAGAGTCAGCTTTGGCAGGATTTGCTGCTGAGTATAAGCCAAATCATCTTTTGGATGCTTACCAATGATTTGGGTTTTGCTCACAACCTCTTCACCCCCAGCAAAGGTGTAAAATGGAGAGAGACACCTTTGCTTTCATCTCTCTGACCTCTTCTGAGCACTGATCACACCAAATGTGTTAAATTTCATCCCATATTGTAGTTGCATTTCCATTGTTTACAGCCTTCAGAAACACACAATAACTCAGCACTTATGGAGGCTTCTCTTTGTTTCTCCTCCTTGGAAACTGCAGTTTCACTTTCAAAAGCTAAATCAGCAGCTATTCATTTACGAGCCACAGTAAAACTTTACCAAGTCCCACCTGGTGGCTGGCTGCTATTAGGATGGGCAGACCAGACTTCACAGAGGGGAAACACATTCCTGTGTTTAACAGACAAGGCATGGTGTCCTCCCAAAAGTTTACCGAGGCCTTCAGGCCCATAGCTTCAGTTAGATGTGAAAGGCAAAAGCTGCTGAACACTGAAGCAAACAAATACAGATAAGAAGAGGTTAAAAAAAAAGAAGAGAAAAAACATTTTCATACAAAGGCGAATTGAATTAAATTGAACTGAATATTGAATTGTGTTTTGACATTTTTACAATAAGCTAACAGCTATGCAGTTGATAATACAGTTTCTTCCATAGWAGATCTTTTGCAAAAGGGTTTACAGAGCAGACAAATTATAAATAATTTATGAAAAAATACATTTATAATTACATACATATGTGCACACATGCACTTGCAAATAAGAATTTTTATCACAGCTTTATGCATATGCAGTCATTTAAGTTTATTTTCAGCAGGGTTCTGGCACTTATTTATAGTTTCACACTGATAGGGATATATCGCTATTTTGCCTTTGCAATGTTTTGGTTTTCTTTCTGCTGCTTGGCTTTGCTGATGAGAGAACACAAATTAGTTTTTAAATAGCTATAGGTCTTCAGATAGCATAGTGGTATACCACAGATGTGAATTTTAAGAGCCACTACTGTGTTGGGTGAAATATATTTATTAGCTATTACTAGTGAGACTATAACAGGCATCTGAAGCTGCACAAGAAAACCTTAAGAAATGTTTTCATGTTGGGTCTCTAGACTAAACCCCTGACTGCAATCTCAGCAAATTCTCTCTGTGTTAGTGGAAGTTAGCTTCACAACATATTCCTTGTTTTCTTTGGACATCCTTTCTGAACTTTAAGTAATTCTGACTCAAATATGTTTGGCTTTTGCTTGCTTCTTTCTTTCTGATATTCAGATTCCATCTTTCCACGGTGACCATCAGGGGCTTTTTTCCTTAGTACTGATTTAGACTAACAGCAGATGCTCATCTGAGGAACTCAGGGGCCAAATGTGGCTCAACTGGTATAAATAAATAGGCAGATGTTATTTTCCATCTGTGTCTCTCTGTTGTCCACACAGTGATAATACTTTTGTCTACACCTTTAAAAAAAACAAGGCAAAATAAAAGTAATAGAAAGATACACTATAAACCCCAGGAAAATTAGAATGTGACAAATTGCATCTTCACATTAAAAAGAATTAGCTTCCAACCATTAAGTACAATGCAATGCCTATTTATCAAGTTAAATTGTTTTCCTGTTGCAAAGAACAAATATAATTACAGAGGCCTTTTACATATGGATGGCACTTGCTTAAGGACTATTTTTAACACTCTAGGCATAAATCAAGTTTAATGTCAATGTTTTGGTTTTTTATTTTACCCCACACTTTCAGGGGATAGGCAAACAATGCTGGAAACAATCTCTTGGATGATCAGAATGCAGACTTATTCTTACCAAGGGAACTATTCTTGTGGCATTTTCCATGAACTCAATAATCCTCATCATTAAGTAGCTTGAGCTGTTATTTTTTTGTCCCCACAACTTTTACTGAAAAACTACTCTAGAACCTCTCCACTTTTATGGCCAGAATSTCTCTAGCTTCCAGCCTAAATTTATTCATGGCCAAATTACACCCATTTGTTCTTGTGCCAACATTGTCTGCTAGGGTAAACAGTTTTTTTCCTTGCCTACTGTTTACCACCCTATTGTGTTTTTAGAGAATAATTATTTCCTGTATCAGTTTTTGTTTCTACTAGACTAAACAACCAAAAATTTTTGAGCCTTGCTCTTAAAAGCACTTCACTCTGGTAATTAATCCAGTTTTTCACCTGTTTCACCTTCCATGGACATGATGAAAAGGATCTGTGTGAGATCTCTCAGCTTTAAGCAATGGCATACATTTTTACTTTAGTCTAATAAGAAATAGTTCACACTGGTTCACACTTGGGTGGCATCTGCTTTTTCATGGTTGTATCCCGCTGGCAGTGTAGCAAGCCTGAAGTCAGCTAATATGCATACATAGATCTATCTYCTGTGCTATTTACAACTGATATGCTCCTAGTTTACAGCACATTTTTTAATTAATCCTTGAGTGCATGTCTCCACTGCCAACACCGTGTGTTTAAAGAGTGAGTTTAGCAGCGTGTATTTTTAATGTGCTTTTTCCGAGGGTAACGCATGTTTGGGATAAGCTGATGCCAAAGATAATAAAAAAATTAAAAGGAATAATGTTGTGAGACCAAAGAGAGGCACTCAGCACGCTGACAGCACCAGGCGTGGTGTATTAAGGAATAAGGGCTTTTCACAAACGCTTCAGTGAAATATGATAGAACAGAAGTGTTTAAGTGGGATACACTGCATACAATACATTAGGACATTCTTTTTTGGCCTTGTATTCTCACAGCTGCTTAAATGGCTGCATTTCAAAATAATTAGGATTATTACATCAATTAGTTCCAGGGTAAAAAAAGCTTTGATACTGCCTGGTTGTAAAGGGTCCATTTAAGGACCATACATTATGAAATGAAGAATATATAACTCTTAAGTTATAACAGTCATGGACATTTTCACAAGCACCTTGATGATTTTGGACTACAAGTTCAAATAGCTAGGAATTTAGAAACTTTGAATCCTTAAGAAAATGATAGATATTTCCTCATTTTGATGTGGAAGCCATAAATCTATAAAATACTTTTAACTGTGCAATTACAGATAGCAGAAGGGTAGTAAATTCCGACACTTAGMAGCTTCACCCTTAATTAGAAAGATAAACTAGATTCCTGAAGGATTTTTTAGAGAGAGAAAGATTATTTTAAAGTCATGTGATAGCTTTTCTTAAAAAATTTTGCATAGGAGTGCTGGATGAGAAAATTTATTTAAAAGAGTTATCTGCTAGGGCATGCAGCTTTAGAGAATTCTTGAAAAATCTTTTTTTTGTCAGTTTTAAATGTGATGGGAAGGGAATCTGTATCTGCTCAGGATTATTTTATTAAGTTATTAAAAGGTAGTTTTACTTAGTGTGCCCTCCTTGACTATTGCTACATAATACCTTCTTTGATGTTGAARTGGTAAAGCGAACACATTAACTTTTTGATGCATTATAAGTAATGTTTAATAAATTTTATTTTGTTGATAAAATTTATTGGAAAAAATTAATAATATGTAATATATTATATATTATAATATATACATTGAATATGAATATGTAGAATAAATAAATAAAATATATAATAATAATATATATAATAAATAAACAGGCACCCCTGTGGAGCTGATAGCTGTGCAATAATCACTGCTGTACAAAGCAGGGGAGTGCCTGGAGTGCACTGGGATGCACAGGAAGGACAGGAAGGACATCAGCACAGGAAGGACATTAGCCTGTTGGAGCAAGTCCAGATGTGGGCCAACACAATGATCAGAGAGCTGGAGCAYATCTCAGTGAGGAATGGCTGAGAGAATTGGGATTGCTCAGCCTGGAGTAGAGAAGGCTTTGGGGTAACSCAATTGTGGCCTTCCAATACCTGTAAAAAAGGTGGAGAGGAACATTTCTCATAGGCATGTAGTGAAAGGACAAGGGGAAATGGCTTCAAACTGAAAGAGAGTASGTTTAGATTAGGTATCAGGAAAAACTTCTTGACTGTGAGGGTGGGGAGGCACTGGAACAGGTTGCCCAGAGAAACTGTGGATGCCCCTCCCCTGAAAGTGTTCAAGTCTAGGCTGGAGGAGGCTTTGATCAAACTGGTCCAGTGAAAGGTGTCTCTGCACTTGGCAGAGGGTTTGAAACTAGATGATCTTTAAGGTTCCTTCCAACCAAAACCATTCTAGGATTCTATGATATGCAAATAGTGGCTTCAAAAAGTAAATTAATTGATATTTCTGTTATAAGAGTTTATTTTCTTTACCCATAATTCACTGTATTTCTATAAATATTTGAGACATCAAAAACTCGCAGGTTTTCACTGCAGCAGGGTGCAACCAAGTGATCCTATTAACTTGACAAGATTAATTTTAAAGCAGTTCTTTCCATTAATACACCCCTTTCTTTTTTGCTAGTTGTAATTAGTAAAAGTATTTGTCAAACTGGGACAAAGGTTTGTTATTAGTCTCTCCTCTTTAGACAATTATACACTTTTTGTGTTGATAAAGGAAAGGGATTTGCGAAGTGCCTGACAAAGTGAAACACCACAGAAAGTAAAACCTGTAGCAGAGGGTAACACTACCCTACTGTTTTTAATCTCATAGAAGGTTTGGGCTAATTAAAAAAGAATTAAACTACACATGACAGATACCTGTCACATTGCTTCATACACTGCTGGAGGCTACATAGGACCATAGGGGTCATTGCAAGARCATACAAGAAAAATAAAACACAATTTCTGCATCCAAGTACAGTGGGGTTTGCAGGCAAACATGGCATACTTGTTTGACAAGATGTTCTTTTGCACAGTATAATTTTGTTATTAATACAGATTCTATATAGAAAAATATTTGTTAAGTGATTTAAGATAGCTTGGGGGGGCAAAGAAGAGCAGATAATCATCCTTCAACATTTATTTACATGTGAAACACTCAATACAAAATCGGAGTTTCTCCTCCTGTGCCGTACCTTCTGGTGCCATTTTGAAATTAAAATCAATAATAATTTCCCAAGCTGAGAAAATTTATGCTTCTCTGAGAATCTGGCCTCATCATGGCCTCATCAGTAAGTTAATAGTGTTTGGCATCTATACAGAGAAGCATCCAGAAAATATTTTCTGTGTAAAATAGAATTTTTTTTCCCTCAGTTATTTTCTCTTTATTACTTGTGTTAACTTTCTTGCCATTAGAATCCTTGGAGCTCTGATTCAAGGCAAACTAGATCTGTTGTTTCCTGAAAGAAGATTACTTACTATGGAGATGGTAAGTTTGGTGACATAAATCTGTTTTAAGAGGGTTAAAGTAGATGCAAATATAAATATCATATCCAGATGGATATGATAAGTTTCAATTTCACATTGTAAGGAGTGCCATGTTAATTCAAGATAAAAAGTGGGAGAAAAGTCCACTCTGGGAATTAGGAGCCATGCATCAGCATGGATGTTGCTGTGCCATGCAGGCTGATGGSACAGAGCCCTGTGCCTTGCTCCAGCACTGTCTCCAGTTTCCCTTTCAGTCTGGGATGGCAGTGGCTTAAAATGATTTAGTCTGCAATGATACACGTCTACAATATGAGAGCTTTGGCACCTTGGCCCTGCTTCAGAGTAGTTTAATACTGAGAGAAACTCTATAGCTGATAAGGATTTGTCTTTCAAGGGACACCTTAAATTCAGGTGTGTCAGGGCACATTTTGTGTAGATGACTGCAGTGTTGTATGCAAGTAGTTGTTGACTTGTACTTTCAGAGAAGGCAGTATGAGTACTTTGTACAGCTTGTGTGTCTACTGAAATGATATATTTGAGTCACAAATGTGCTCCCAATTTCACTGCCCACACATTTCCTGCTTCTTTTCACACAGAACTGCAATAGGCAGGGCTGCTTTAGGAGGCTCTTTGGGACCTTAGTAGAGCAGGTATTCCCCAGTGGATCTGGGAAGTGAAAGAAACTGTACCAACTGGGAACCAAATAGCAGCAATGGTGAGATGCTGCAACTATTGAGGGTTTATAATACCAGGTTATTTCCAATTTCTTTAAATAAACTGATTATTTATTTCCTGTTTCTTTAGTAATTACAGGTTACCGTAATTATTAAAGAAACAGGAAATAAATAATCAGTTCCTCTCTTACAAGGACTTTATACACGAGATGTGCAAAATGGTTGAGTTGAAAGGGAGATAAGGCTGCTCCSGCTGTGCACCCGAGCTGGATGTGGGTTACTCCCTTTCAGGTGTGTGGTCTAAGCTTCAGGTGATGGGAGTGGTTCCATGTTTTTTGAAGTTTTTCTTCTTTTTTCATTTTCCTCCTGGCATACCACAGGCCTTTCCCATGAACAGGGTCAGCAGCAAAAATYGAGCAGATGTCTCACGGGGCTGTTCCCATTTTGGTACCACAGTACTGCATATACTGGGTCACCAAGCTTTCTTTTTGCATGTTCCCCTCTCTTTCTGAGCTTCAGCTAAACAATTTGTTCATTTAAAAAACACTAACACAAAGCCCTTGCAAGTTCACTTCCAAATTTGAAGCTGCTTTTTCTTTTTTTCCAATCCTGAGACTTTATCCTTGACTTTGTTGAGTTTTGCAGGCTTAGTGTCGCTTGTAGAATCCTAAAATGTGGATTACTGTAAAGTAAGAATAGACTCTGAGAGGCTTCCAGTGTGAAACTGGAAGACTTCCATCCAGGCTGAAAGTCCTTTTAATAAACTTAATCAGACAATGGTAAAAAAAAAA